>JAKCPI010022395.1:0-16121 GCA_023213315.1 Euborellia annulipes | reverse complement strand
AGCTTCATTAAAATATAAATGTATGCGGGAAGAGCTACAAATAAAATAGGGAACAAAGACGAAATGCGTCGAATGTGGCCACTATGATGATATGAGCCACTTCAAGTAATTATTTTTTTGAGTTTTTAAAAATTAATTAATTTTAAATAACTAAATCCTTATTTCGAACTTTTTTAGATACAGATTCATCTGTTCCACTTGTGACTTTGTCACAAATTGTCACATCAAGATGAATTCGCATCAAAAAAAGAAACATGAAAAAAAGAGAAAAGGCTATAAATCTTTCTTTTGTGATTATAAAGCATGGGATGATGAGGAGGTGATGATGGCTCATCAAAGAAAAAACATATAGAGCTTGCTGAACTCTTGAAATGCGAATGCGGATTCGAAACGAAAAATGGTAACCTGGCCGGTAATTCAACAGTAATATAATATTGATTAATAACCCCCCCTCCCCCGACTGATGAAATAGTTGACTAGCCACCTCCCACCCGCCTTCGCTTCGCCCCCCCGGACCCCCTCGGGCTGGCTCGGCCCCTTCTTAATTAAGTGCCGCAATTTTTCATTCAAGTCGTTTCAGGCAATAAAAAATGCAACATTATATAGGGACTATAATAGGGGGTATCTGTCTATCTGTTATTCTTCTCAAAGGGGCACCGGTTTATGCAAAACCTAGGAGACTAGCACCCGCAAATATAAAATCACAAAGAATATTTTCAACTAGGGGATCTGTCGACCTTCAAAAGTCGTTGGGCAAGTCCACTGCATTTAGTCCCTAAAAAAGATAAAAGTTGAAGACCATGTGGTGACTATAGGCGCTTGAACGATATAACCGTGCCCGACAGATACCCCATCCCACATAACTCAGCTTCCTAATCAACAAACCATTTTTTTTCTTTTTCTTTGGACATAACTCGGGCTTATCACAACATTCCTATGGAACAAAACGACATCGAGAAAACGGCAATCGGGTTATTCGAATTTTTAGTGATGTCATTCGGCCTACGAAATGCAGCAGCACAAACTTATCAACGGTTTATGCCCCAAATTTTGGGTGATTTGCCGTTTTGTTTTATTTATCTGGATGACATCCTCATAGCGTCGGAAAATATTGAGGAACATCTTACAACTAGTATTCGAACAATTGAACCAATTTAACATTCCACTTAATTTTGAAAAATGCATATTTGGAGCAACAGAAATCAATTTCGTGGGGTATTTGATTACAAAAGACGGTTTGAAACAACTCTCAGACAAAGTAATCACTCGAGCCACCGAAAACAATTAAAAGTCTCAAACGATTTTTGGGAATGATAAACTTTTACCGCCGTTTTCTTCAGCCTCACTACACGAACTCACAAAAGGCCCCAAATCAACTTGACCTACAAGAATGAATACGCGAAGTTTGGCAAAGAAGTCTATGCCCTGCCATCCAATCTCGGATCAAATAAAAAGAGCGGCGGCAATAGCAACTCCACAGAGCGGGGATCAAGTTGCGAAACGACGTATTACGTCTGTAACAGCAACAAGAGAAGCCAGCCATGGCCCTTCGCCAAAACGAGAAAATGCAACTGACAGCACCAGAGAATATGATTGAAACGGCTTCACCTACCGTTTCGAAGTTACACTTCAAGTAATTATTTTTTTTGAGTTTTTTAAAAATTAATTAATTTTAAATAACTAAATCTTATTTCGAACTTTTTTAGATACAGATTCATCTGTTCCACTTGTGACTTTGTGACAAATTGTCACATAAAGATGAATTCTCACCAAGAAAAGAAACATGAAAAAAAGAGAAAATATTATAAATCTTATTATCTTTATTTAGGAATCGTATTAGACTCCAAACTGAGATGGCACTCCCATATATCCTATTTAGCGAAAAAGTGTGCCCCTTATTTAAATATCTTAAAAGCGATAGCTAACTTCAAGTGGGGTGGGCATCCACAGTCACTTGATTAAGAAGCATGGCTGCCAAATTCTTCCTTAAGCGTAAGGCAAAATTTTTTCACCCAACAATGGAATCTATTGCCTCTCTTGAACGGGCATATGAGAATACGGCGTTTTGGAATAATTCCGATATTCCATATTTTGTGCGGGTGTACAAAAAATTTTATCAATTCCATTCCCCCGGTCCTTAGGATAGGGTTAGATATTGTTAATACTCCATTTAATATTAGGTTGACTGGGCCATATATAAGAGAAGGGGAAAGGTTTCACCACCTGAATTTTTACAGATGGTTCTAAATCTGAGAACTTGGTAGGAAGTGCCTTTCTTAAGTTTCATCTACTGAGACTTCCAAAATACATGTCCAATTTTACAGCTGAGTTAGTAGCGATAAGGGAATCGTTAGTATATGTCAAGACAAATAGTATTAATTGTGCTAATATAGTTTCAGACTCAAGAGCAGCTCTATCATCTATTTTAAATATCAAGAGAAATAAAAATATTGGAAATTGCAAATAGCCGCTATATTAAGTGAGCTCCATCTCAATAGTCAATTTGTTACACTCTCTTGGGTTAAAGCGCACTCCGGGGATCCTAACAATGAACTAGTAGATTATTTAGCCAAGAGAGCGGCTGCGAAAGGGCAATTTTTACCAGAAGGTACGCCTTGGAGGGATATTGTTCCTTTATTTAAAAAAAAGAATTGTATGATAAATGGGCTCTAGCTTGGAATTATACATCAATGACTAAAGGTTCCGCCCTGGCTTCTCTCAAAAATAAACCCGCTATCCCCTGGTTCAGGTTCTTCCCTCAGCTTTCAAGGAGCGAAATCACTGCTTTCAATAGAATAAGGATAAATCATTCTCTGAGTAGAGCACATCTCCATAGGTTTTCTAATACATCTTCTCCATTTTGCTCCTGTGCATTAACCCCAGCTACCCCAGAACATTTGATACTCTTTTGTCCACTGTTCAACTGTACTGAAAGACAGAATATTCTAGAAAAAATAACACCTAATTTTAGAGATCCTCCGTCTTTATCAAGAATAGTAAAACACCCTAATCACCAAACCGTTAAATTAATTATGCAATTTATGTCCGTTACACAGCTCAAATTTTAACGTGAACTTTTATTAATGTTAGTTTTAATATGTTATTTTATCAATGTTGTTATATTAATGTTATTTATATTATGTTTTTATATTAGTTAGTATTATTTGTATTATGTTATTATATTAGTTTTATTCATATTATGTTATTGTATTAATGTTTTTGTTGTATGACTTATTGATATTATGTTTTGGCTTTTGTGGTGGTGTGGTTGTGTACACTGATTTTGTATAATTTTATTTATACGTATATTTTTTGTAATGAACAATGTTTATATAAAAGGTTTTGAAAATTCCTTCTTCACTATTTTTTTTATGAATCGTTAATAAATTCGATTAAATTTTTGTTAAAACGTTAAATTTAAAATTTTTTTATTCATTCATTGTATACTTTGCTGCATATATAATTTTATTCACTTTATATTAATTTTTATACATTTATTTATTTAGGGAGAAAAAAAATTTGAAATCAAGGAGTTAATAGCTTCATTAAAATACAAAACAACTCCGGAAGAGCTACAAGTAAAAGAGAAGAAAATGACGAAATGCGTCGAATGTGGCCTATACGATGATATGAGCGACTTCAAGTAATTATTTTTTTGAGTTTTTTAAAAATTAATTAATTTTAAATAACTAAATCTCATTTCGAACTTTTTTAAATACCGTTTCGGGTGTTCCAGTTGTGACAACATTTTGAACTTGCCGAAATCTTGGAATGCGAGTGCGGGTTCAAAACAAAAAATGGTGCGCCAATATTGTTAGTAATTAATATTGTTGTAACAATATCGTTCTGTTGTTTAGAAATAAATAAACAAATTTTTTCTCGTTCTCGCTTTTTAAACCACGCTCTTTATTTTACATCTTTTTAAACTCGTCCATCACGCAAACCGCAAACCTCTCCTTATTATAAAATCACAGGTTATGGGCCCAGAGAGGAAAAAAGAAGTTTAAAAGAAGTAAATTTGAAAAAGAGATATTTGTTGTTCCAGTATAAAAATTTGCCAATACGTGCTGTGAATAGGAAAGAGAAACGAGAATATCAAGTAAGTCGTCGATAATTATTTAAATAATTATTAATTAGAAGAAATATAAATATTTATCAAATAAAATAAAATAAAAATGGTCGATAAATTAGATATTTCTGCAATTTGCAAATTTGTTGCATATATAATTTTATTCACTTTATACTAATTTTTATGCATTTATTTATTTAGGCAGAAAATAAAGCATGGAGCCATCGATGGAATATAATATAATGCAGGGAAAAATAAAAATAGAAAAAGGAACAATGACGAAATGCGTCGAATGTGGCCACTACGAGCCACTTCAAGTAATTATTTTTTGAGTTTTTTAAAAATTAATTAATTTTAAATAACTAAATCTTATTTCGAACTTTTTTAGATACCGTTTCGGGTGTTCCACCTGTGACTTTGTCACTAATTGCAACAATAGAATGAATGAACATCAAAAAAAAATCTGGTGTGACTGGCGCACAGCACACAACTTTCTCTTACCTTCACCCAAACAAGATCATGGATCTCCCATTTCTCTCATCTCTGGCCACCGTTGAGTGTGGACGTGTTTTCGATCGCTCTCTCTCTCTCTCTCTGAAATGACGGCAAACTGTATTGTATGTGCCCAATGTGTTTCGTCGAAGGGGATCAAATGTGTTAATTGTTCGCAAAGGCACATCCGAGATATGAAAGCCTTACTGAAGCGGAGATTAATAACATGAAAATACACGGTGTACCTTGGAAGTGCGGCGCCTGCAGGAGTGCATCAATCTCGTAAAAGACATATAGAAGGAATGGAGTTTCGAAGTTACCGACAACAATGGAAACTCATATTTTGGCGGATATGCCCTGTCGACCATTCCTGATTGGAGATCACCAGGAGCTTCAAGTTGAAAAGATAAAAAATCACGCTGAAAATATTACTAATTTGCGATTCGTTTCAAGTAAGCATAAAACACCACACGAAAGAAAACATCTTCGTCCATCCAGATTTAAACAGTACAACAAGTGTTTACGTCAGAAACGACCAAGTACGGTAGTAATCGAAAGAAACCCCAAATACTTCACCCTATTGGCAAAGAAGTCTATGCCATGCCAACCAATATCAGATCAAATAAAAAGAGCGGCAATAGCAACTCCACAGAGCAGGGATCAAGTTGCGAAACGACGTATTACGTCTCTAACAGCAACAAGAGAAGCCAGCCTTGGCCCTTCGCCAAAACGAGATAATGAAACTGCAAGTACTTCGACAGGACCAGAGAATATGAGTGAAACGGCTTCACCTCCCGTTTCAAAGTTACCGACGACAATGAAAACTCAAATTTTGGTGGATATGCTCTGTCGACCATTCCCGATTGGAGATCACCAGGAAGTACAAGTTGAAAAGATAAAAAGTCACGCTGAAAATATTACTAATTTGCGATTCGTTTCAAGAAAGCATAAAACACCACACGAAAGAAAACATCTTCGTCCAATCAGATTTAAACAGTACAACAAGTGTTTTCGTCAGAAACGACCAAGTACGGTAGTAATCGAAAGAAACTCCAAATACTCCACCTATTGACAGAGAAGTCTATGCCCTGCCAACCAATCTCGAAACAAGAAGAAAAAGGGGTACCAGCTCGCAACCCCAAAAAATTAATGAAGAAACCAAACGGTGAATTACGCCAAAAAATTTGACTGCAATGCCAGGCGGCAGCCATGATCCTTCACCAAAACAAGATCATGGATTTCCCAGTTCTTCGACATCATCTAAAAGTCAAATGGGCTATGTTATGGTTACATAGAATGAAGGATAATTCCTCAATGCTGACAAGATGGGCTATAGAATTATCTGAATATAATTTTGAGATAATTCATGGCCCCGGAAAGGAAAACATAGCTGCGGATTACTTATCTAGAAATGGATTGGATAGTAAAGAATATGAAAATGAGAATTTATTTCCAGAAGTAAATTTTGAAAGTAAACCGACCCTTTTTTGCATAAATGAGAAAGGGGAGGATCCAGTTTAATGAAAATTTAAAAGTTGCTCAAGCAACGGTCGAATTTTGTCTTATGATAACCGAGAAACTAAAGCCCGGTCCAGACGCTCCGTTTTGCACAACCTTTTGTCTGCGCAGTTCAACACGTTGCAGTTAAAACGTTGCGTGTGGACAGGAAATTTGCGCAGTTTTGAGCCCGGCGGGAAGACGGTACAGTTGCAGCGATAACTGAGCAAATTAGCTTTGAAATCCATGACCTGTGCGGATAAGTCGGTGCATGTGGACGCTTGCTCCATGTTCCGAATCGTTTTGTTCCTCAGTTTTCCCTAATCACTCCACGATGGCTGACCTTCGGCAATGTTCTAGAGAGTTTTTTAACTGATTTTATTGCACTTTATGAGTTTCCCATGTATTTGGCGTGTTAAATCGAAGGAGTATAGTAACAGGGAGAAAAAGGGGGAAGCTTATGAAAAATTAGTAGAAAATTCACCGAACGCCCGGTTCTTCTAAGATGCTCTAATCTTTTTTTCTAACGAGAGAGCATGCAAAAATTGACCACAGGAGAACCTCCCCCATGACGATATCACACAAGACTGAGCAAAAAATACAAATATGACTGCACCGTCTGGACACTCAAAATTAGAACGTTTTAACTGCAACGTGTTGAACTGCGCAGACAAAAGGTTGTGCAAAACGGAGCGTCTGGACCGGGCTTAAAGAAAGACCCCCTGTTCTACAGAGAAAACGAGGAAGTTTTTAAAAATTACGAATTTAAAGATAATATATTATACAAAAAGTCTATAGAAAGTGAATGTTTGATTGTGGTGCCAAAAACTGAAATTTCAAAAGTCTTATCACGGATTCATGATAACCCTCTATCTGGTCATCCCGGGATAAAAGGGTCAATAGAGGAGGCGAATAGAAAATTCTGGTGGAAAGGAATGAATAGTGAAATAAAAGACTATGCCAAATAGTGCGTCGTTTGTGCAAGGAATAAACCATTAAATAAAAAACTATGTCGAGAGTTGTACCCGAGGCATGCCAGTGAATCATGGCAAGTATTGACTTTGGACCTAATGGGACCCTATCCTAGAACGAGAAGAGGGAAAATACATCTCTTAGTAATCACGGATATATTTACAAAATGGATTGAAACTTTCCCGATGACACGAGACACCAGCAACCAAATTATTGAGCCACTAGAGAGGGAACTATTTTCAAGAATTGGAAACCCGCGCACGGTAACGCACGTGCCCTGTCGACCATTCCCGATTGGAGATCACCAGGAACTACAAGTTGAAAAGATAAAAACTCACCTTCACCTCCCGTTTCGAAGTTACCGTCCACAATGGAAACTCAAATTTTGGCGGATATGCCCTGTCGACCATTCCCGATTGGAGATCACCAGGAACTACAAGTTGAAAAGATAAAAAGTCTCGCTTCACCTCCCGTTTCGAAGTTACCGTCCACAATGGAAACTCAAATTTTGGCGGATATGCCCTGTGGACCATTCCCCCCGATTGGGGATCACAAGGAGGTACAAGTTTAAAAGATAAAAATTGAAGAGATGAAGTGGCTGTTATATTTGACAATAAGAGGGTAAAGGAGCAAGCAGCCAGGTAGTTAGTCTCCACGAAATGAAACTCTCTATTGAGGAAACAGTTTCGGTTTTAATGAATGAATGATGGTTATATTTCATTAAAACCGAAACTGTTTCCTCAATAGAGAGTTTCATTTCGTGGAGACTAACTACCTGGCTGCTTGCTCCTTTACCCCTTGTAAAAGATAAAAAAGTCTCGCTTCACCTCCCGTTTCGAAGATTACCGTCCACAATGGAAACTCAAATTTTGGCGGATATGCCCTGTCGACCATTCCCGATTGGAGATCACCAGGAACTACAAGTTGAAAAGATAAAAAGTCTCGCTCCATCTCCAGTTTCGAAATTACCGACGACAATGGAAACTCAAATTTTGGCGGATATGCCCTGTCGACCATTCCCGATTGGAGATCACCAGGAACTACAAGTTGAAAAGATAAAAAGTCTCGCTCCATCTCCAGTTTCGAAATTACCGACGACAATGGAAACTCAAATTTTGGCGGATATGCCCTGTCGACCATTCCCGATTGGAGATCACCAGGAACTACAAGTTGAAAAGATAAAAAGTTACTAATTTGCGATTTGTGTCAAGAAGGCATAAAACACCACACGAAAGAAAACATCTTCGTCCATCCAGATTTAAACAGTACAACAAGTGTTTACGTCAGAGACGACCAAGTACGGTAGTAATCGAAAGAAACCCCAAATACTTCGCCCTATTAATCAATAATGAATAGAAGAACATTTCTATAGACAGGTTAAAACCAATGTTCACGCTGAACAATCCAGAACAAAGCCCGCAAGAACTACCAATAACAGAAGAGAATAATGAAGAACAGACGTACAAAACAAACAGTCCACAAAGCACGTTCATGCCGCACTGTACGCTTCCCAAAAAGATACTGCGAAGAAGCAGTCGTAAAATCCGAATTGAATATTACAATAATATAAACATTTACCATTTAATCCAACAAATAACAATCCATATACTGTATCTAATACGCTAATGTCCGTCCAACCGACTGTCTGTTCTCTTTGATATCACTCTCCACAGAATTTTGAGACGAAATGTTAAAAAGGACAAGGCGAGGGTCCTCCGCAGTCGGACGGCATAGCTAGTAAGAATATAAAACTTACATCTCGTCTTAATATCAAAGTTTAGTCATTTTGATTAAACAAAAAATTTAAAGCTACATTAAAATTGAAGTCACGCTGCATTTTTTCATCCTCATTATTCAATAAGTAGCCGGTCAATTGTATGTGGGCGAGAATATCTTATTAAACGAGATGTGACCTCCTTTAATGAAATAGCAGATTATTTTTAAAGAGAAAAATTAAAAATTTGAATGCCAAAATTCCTTGTTATAATTTAGTCGTGATCTATCAGAGTTTATAATTGGATTAAGTTAATAATTTAATTACCAAAAATAATAAATGAATGACTTTTGACTTGAGCAGTTTTTCACGTAATATAGATCTGGCAACATTGCATTCATCAACTATCTATTTTAAATCTTAAAGCCTTCAATTTTATTTTATTTAATATATTACAATGTTTAATGCAAATCAGTTTAAACACAATGGACGATTTGCGAGAAAAAATATCGTAAAAAAAAAAAAAATGTAACTGACAGCGAGAAAAGAGTATTATTTTATGCGACGTTGCCGGACTGGTCTGAGTCTCATTTTTAAATATTGGCGACTGTCCACTGTTTTGAAGAATTTTTTGACTTTGTTGTTAAAATATCTTTAAAAGTTCGGCAGAAACTTTTGATTTTATGTTTAACGTATTCTTCGGAAGTGAATTGATAAAAATATAAGTTTTTTGTTTTTGTATCTATTGCAGAGGTGGCTATATAATTCGATATGTGTCGTTTCGTCGATATTCCCCATAGACTACATGTTAAATTTCAATTTTCCAAAAATTAATTACACGATAACCCTGCGTCAGATCTGCTGCAAAATTTTATTTTATACGTATGTGATAGTGATTAATAACATATTAAAAAAATTAGCTTTTAATCTAACAAAGTGCTTTAATGTCCGAACAACCTTAAATATGGAGAAATAACCTCTTTTAACCTCTCATTTTTCTTTCCTATTTTTTATTTTTTTTTGATAATGCGTTTTCTTTTTCTATGCAGTTATTTACACACATTAATTATTCATAACAATCAGTTGAGGAATTATTCTAGCCAACGTCATCAATGAAATTTTTATAAACCTTTTAAAAGAAAAAAAAAAAACGAAGGAAATGAACATGCTTGTTCTCTTTCTGAAAAGGACAATACAATAGTATGTACGTATCTAGTTAATTATTTATTCCAATAGAGAGAATGTTCTAATTGTTTCTGGGCTTTTTCATTATGGAATGGAATGCTTTAATGTTTAATTCATTTCTCGCTCTTTTGCTACATGCTCTTTCTTTCTTTCTTTGTCGTGACTTTAAAGTACTAGAAAAAAAAAATTTATTATTAATTAATTATCCAAACAAAATTGTTGTTTAAGTCTCATTGAGGCTTAAATTTCTGATTGTTTTTTGCTTCACTCCTCAAAGAGAGGTTGAAATTTGATAAATAAGAAATGGACCCTGTTACGCAATTGTATGTCAAGCGCACAGGTACCGAGGATTTGAGAAAATCAACATTTAGTTTTTTTGATTTAAATTGTTTTGATTAGATTATATATCTTTTTTTTGTCAATTGTGCAAGTAAATACTGTAATTATTTCATAAATTATCTCTAAAATATGACTAATTTAGAGAAAAACAATAAAATATAAAAATTATTATTGCAAAATTCTCCAAGTCCAATATATATTTGTAAAAATGCTTTAAAGTCCCTTGACACATGATTGCAAAATTCTCCAAGTCCAATATATATTTGTAAAAATGTTTCAAAGTTCCTTGACACATGATTGCAAAATTCTCTAAGTCCAATATATATTTGTAAAAATGCTTTAAAGTCCCTTGACACATGATTGCAAAATTCTCTAAGTCCAATATATATTTGTAAAAATGCTTTAAAGTCCCTTGACACATGATAGCAAATTAATCTATCACTATTTATTTTTAACCGCTTCTTTACCTCTATTAATTGGGATTTTTTTTCTTTATAAGTCCATAAACTCTTCTATAATATGAATGTTTTGAAAAATCCAAGAAAGAAATAGAACTTATCTATATTTCAGAATTACTGTAGCTTTTTTAGTAAAATCCCTTTTAGGTTTATAATTCAAAAATTAAAACGGAGTTATTATTAAAGTTCTTTTATGGTTATATATAATACTAGTAGCATAGAAACTTTTTATCAAAAATTACATTAATAAATTTTATATAGTATTAATATTTTAAAATTAAATACAAAGTGATAACAAAATTTTCTCATTAATTAATTCCTGAATGGAAGTGAACATGGCAACAGTAAATCAAAGTTATAATGAAATTGACTTAATATCGAAATCGCACTCATTCTCATCTTCATTATCAGGAATAATATCAAATTAAGTACTACGAATCAGCGTGTTAGGTACATAAATCATTTTTACAAAATGAAAATTCTGCTTTGAAATATTGTAAAAATAATATATAAATTTTTTTAGGACATATTTCATAAAAAATACTATTGTTGAAACAATATTCCGCGCTTAACTCAATTTTAAATTTTTTTGGCGCTTGACACACTAATGCATAACAGTGTCCATATAAACTATACTTAAGAGCAAAAGCTTTCCGGGACAGAAAAGCGGGTTATACAGATAGTTGTGGTTTCTAAAGAATAGTTATATTCCTTTGATTATAATGACTTTTGTTTTATCTTTCTTTGATTTTAAAGACAATGAAGCGAGAAGAAAAAACATCCCTTTTGATTGATGGCGTCGTCGGCGGCTATTAGCTAATCGTCGTCGACGACACATCCAAGCGGAAAAGACGTCAACCTGTCTAGAGAGTGAATGAGTGACACTACAAAAAGATTACCTAACGAAAACAAGTATTTATATATCCCGACGAGTTCAGATCTTAAAAGTCCCAGGACATTGAATCGGCAGTGGATAATGATGATTTGAGGTGGACTCCTCGGGTGCAAATGATCCAAGTCCAATTGCTCAACAAGAGATTTCTGATGTTGAACGCCATCCTCCTTTAACCCTTAGTCGCGTCTCCTCTTTCCTCCCCTCCGTTCAGATAGGGAGGCTTCGTCACCCTTTCTTCTTAAAGCCGCTTCACACGGAGGGTTTTCTTGTTATATCGCATGCGATATGACGTCATTTATGACCCTAGCGTCTGATTGCATGGGTTTTATGTTCTTTTTTCCAAACCCATGCATCGACCAATCACAGAGTCGGATTTTTCACGTCATCCAACATGGCTGACTTTAACCAAAAAGTGAGGTTATTTGATTTTGACAGCTTACGTTATACAGTATATAAAAAAAAGGCGACCAGAAGGCAACATTCGGCCATTTCCGCCACCCTTAGACTTCCAAACTCATATTTGAATAAACCCCTCCCTCTGAAAAGTGTGAATATATTAATACGTATTATTATAATTTTTGACAGCTCAAGTTTTATTCACTAGCTTCAAAAGGAATTTTTTTTTTCATCTCAAAGATTGAATAACTTCTATACAATGAATTTAACAACAGGGATTGTAAGAGAATTCAATTCTCTTTAATTTGGTATATATAATATATAATTCATTAAATTTGGTCAAGTTCACATCCATTTAAATTTAATTTTGAAATATCGTAAACATTTTACTTTTTAATCTTTTCTCATGAGAAATAAGCTTCGTCTGTGATATTTTTTGACTTAATTTATCTGCTTATTTATTTATTTATTTTCATTATTGTTATTATTTGTCTATTTATTTATTTTAGACTTTATTTTGATTGTTTATTTATTTATTGTTTTTGTTTAATTTATTTTTGTATAGTAGGGTTTTAACTGTTTTTGATGGCAGGCTGGCCGAAATGACATAATTTTCAAGGCCTGGGTGGGGAAAAAAAAAACTTTTCACTCTTAAGGTTATTATCACTCTAAATAACTTGATTACAATGAATTTAACAACAAAATCTGATAGAACAAGAATTGTAGAGAATTTAATTCTCTTTTTGTTTGGTATATAATTCATTCAATTTAGTCAAGTATTTAATTTTGTGAAAAATTACAAGTTCTTTATTATGTAAATATAAAAATTAAAAAGAAGTTTGATTTGATAGAAAGGAAATGACGTTTAAAAGAGACAAGCATCATCCACTTGAGAGTAAGTGGTTCATTCTTTTTGGTTAGGAAAATCAACCGGGTGGTCTCTCTCAAATGCCAGAAGACAGATTTTTTTTTTTCTTAAGAGTATGAACACTCAAATCAAGTAGGCTACGGTTATTTGAAGGGATTGGTTTTTTCAAAAAGGATGAGGTTTGGATTAAAATAAAGGAGGATTATACAAAGATTTTGTTTTTTTCAATTATGCGTATGCACTTGACTTTTAACTACCACCTTCGGCGGGTCCTGCGCCTTGTTTCGATTCGCCCACTGTTACTCGTCTTCGAGGGACAAGGTTTTTTTTTTATACTACTAATTCAAAAAAAAGAACTCTAATACGAGGGCAAGTTCTCGGAATCACCGCTAGAGCAACGAGGTTCCCTTTTGATTATCACACATCCTTTGTGAGTGAACACGTGGCGCGTCAGTGCTCTAGGCTGCAGGAGTGTGGGTAGTGACAACTCTTTGTTGTTGTTCCCGTGTAGTGATTTGTGACAATGGAAAAAACTGAGCAGTGATTAAATACTTTGTAAAGAAAGTTATAAAAGCAAAGAAAATTCATGCCGACTTTCAGAGCACACTGGGGGGACTCTGCTCCTTCATTTTCCTGTTGCCAGTGGACCAGCGAGTTTTTTGTTGAAGTTTGGTGCCACAGAATTTATCGCAAAAGTGCATAGAATGGTCATGGAGGATTGTCGACTGAAGAGTGCGGGAGATTTTTGAAGCTGTGAGGATGTCTTCTGAACGGGTATTTTATATTTTAATCGAAGAATTGGGTAATAAAAAATTATCCGCAAGGGCTCTTGACATTGGACAACAAACGCACCAGATTAGCCTGGAGGAATCTCATTTTCGAGATGGAATATCGCTGGACCATATGCATTGGTCTACAGGGAGACTATGTTGAAAAATGAAAGCAGTTCCGCCGAGGTAAAGTGGCCCAATTCTAGTACATTCCAAGAACTTTTCAAACCACCCTCGTAGTTTAAGATCATATTCAGGACAAACATTCATTTTTATAAATATCTAGCCGCATTCCCGTGGTTCGGGATCTCACCACCACATCCCTATCTCAGACTGGCCAAGCTCGGTCATACGGGCCGATGCACATTACATGTCCCTGACCAAGGTTTCAGAAACTCCACTTTCTATAATGAACAACCCAATATTAAATATTAAAAGAATACGAATATTTATTTATTAAACGTTTATTTCATATGGCTCAAAAAATAAAATAGCAGCTGAGTGGCACTTTTTCCTAACCCCCACATGATAAAAGGGACCATGTGGGCAAACGGAATAGGATGGAACTTTAAAACGACTTGCTGCTTGAGCTAGTCTTCAAATGGTAAAAATCCTATCAGGACACCCAAAGAATTATTCAATTGGGCAACAGAAGTTCTACCTAATATAACGTGTTGCTATTTAACAAATGGTGAGTACGATGAAAAAGAAAAACGATTATCAACGCGTTTCCAAAAGGCTAAAATGTTATAAGGGTACTTTGAAGTATCCAATCCTCTCTTCAAGAAATTGTAGGCAAAGAACGAATTCTCATACTATGATAAAAAAAAAATTAGCAAAATTTTTTTCTATTAAGTCTCCTTTTCTAAAAAATAATTTGATTTAACAAAAATAATTCAAAAGAAGAATTATATACCACTATAAAACATAGAAAACGGTATTTAAAAAAAGCGAAAAAGAAAGAAAAAATCTTTTTCCCCTAACCAAATAAGGACACGAGACTCGGACATCGCATTCCCTCTCCACTTCTACCACTGCAGGCAAACGCAAAAGAAGAGAGCGTGAGCCGAGAGAAGAGATAAGAGAAAATCATCATGAAAAAGCTATCTATTATCATCCACTGTTCAAGGGGTCTCTCAGTATTCCGCTGGCCCTTGATCAGTATCTCACCATCATCATATTTCAGTCATTTTTGATGCTGAAGCCTTGCCCATCTAGCAAGGGGGGTCTTAGGTGAATATACCTGCCCCTACTAGATAACCTCCCTCATTGATCAACTATTCCGAGCAATTCCTAAGTTAATTCCACACTAAATGGGTGTAAAAAGAACCCCTAATTCAAGCAGTATACGATTATGCCAACGGGCCTAAAAACTCTTGTAACCGGAGGCTGGATGAGAATTGGATCCTCGCCACTGACAACCCCCAAGATCATCGTCAACAGAACGGAGACCAATTATTGTAATCCGATAAGAAACATTTATAAAAAAAAAATGTAAAATAAATAAATATTGATTCAAAGGTGAAATAAATAACTATTGTAAATGTAACAAATCTTTCAGCAACCCGCGAAGCATAATTATTTAAATTTAATAAAGTATTTTTGTATTTAAAATTCTAAATATTATTTATCTTAATTCCCAGCCATCAAAATAAAAGTGGACCAAAAATTTCAATGCCAAATCAAAAACATGTCGGTCAGAAAGTGTTCGGTTTGTAAAAAAAGAATCACCCATATACCATTAAGAGAAAAGATATTGGACAACCCCTCTCGTCTACCTGAATTTAGAGCCTTTTGAGGTATACATAGGGTTGTCCAATATCTTTCTCCTGCTAATATCATGGTAAACCTTCGAGAATTGGATGATATATTAGATATTTTGGTTTTTAAACTGTTAGAGAAATAGAATAGACAGACATGCCTCTGCCTCTCCCTCCCTAACCCCACTTTAAACAGTGAGTGAGAAAGGAACAAATAAAATTGTTCTTTCAGGCTAATTTGTTTTTTGTTTTATGCAAATTAATCTCATTTGTATTTTTTTTTTTTTTTTTTTTTTGTTTGAGAATATAAAAGAATAATAAAAATGTTTTCTCTCTTTTAAACAAAGTGTGAGAGTAAAAAGGAATGTCTGCATCATTCACTCATTCTCTAATGAAGAAATAATCAAATATAGGAAGCAGCCATATAATCTAGGACCTCCCAGTGGGTTTAAGAATTCTGGTATGATTATTTAGAGGACAGTTTGGATTTTTAATTGAAGAATGTAAAAATACACTTGTCTTCCAACTTATATTGGGTCAGTAATCTCTTCTCTTTCTCCTTTTACAGCCTTCATAAAATAATGAAGACTTTTACATGACATAAATATAGGCCAACAAAGGAAAAGGAGGACGTAGACGATGATTTATGATATATGGTGGGAGGAGGAACAAAAAAAAGAGGCTAAATTCCCCCTCCTTTCTTTCT
>JAKCPI010022394.1:0-19874 GCA_023213315.1 Euborellia annulipes | reverse complement strand
CTTCACCTCCCGTTTCCAAGTTACCGACCACAATGGAAACTCAAATTTTGGCGGATATGCCCTGTCGACCATTCCCCCGATTGGGGATCACCAGGAGAGTACAAGTTTAAAAGATAAAAAGTCTCGCTTCACCTCCCGTTTCCAAGTTACCGACCACAATGGAAACTCAAATTTTGGCGGATATGCCCTGTCGACCATTCCCCCCGATTGGGGATCACCAGGAGGTACAAGTTTAAAAGATAAAAAGTCTCGCTTCACCTCCCGTTTCCAAGTTACCGACCACAATGGAAACTCAAATTTTGGCGGATATGCCCTGTCGACCATTCCCCCTGATTGGGGATCACCAGGAGGTACAAGTTTAAAAGATAAAAAGTCTCGCTTCATCTCCCGTTCCAAGTTACCGACCACAATGGAAACTCAAATTTTGGCGGATATGCCCTGTCGACTATTCCCCCAATGTGGACATCCAGGAGGTACAAGTTTAAAAGATAAAAAGTCTGGCTTCACTCTCCCGTTTCCAAGTTACCGACCACAATGGAAACTCAAATTTTGGCGGATATGCCCTGTCGACCATTCCCCCCAACTGGTTATCACCAGGAGGCACAAGTTTAAAAGATAAAAAGTCTCGCTTTCACCTCCCGTTTCCAAGTTACCGACCACAATGGAAAACTCGCTAAATTTTTGGCGGATATGCCCTCTGTCGACCATTCCCCCGATTGGGATCACCAGGAAATTTGTGCCGCGCGGATAAAAAGTCTTCGCTTCTCACCTCCCGTTTCCAAGTTACCGACCACAATGGAAACTCAAATTTTGGCGGATATGCCCTGTCGACCATTCCCCTGATTGGGATCAAATTTCAGTAGGCACAAGTTTAAAAGATAAAAAGTCTTGCTTTCACCTCCCGTTTCCAAGTTACTGACTACAATGGAAATTCAAATTTTGGCGGATATGCCCTGTCGAACAGTTCCCCGATTGGGGATCACCAGGAGGCAAGTTTGGTGCAACATAAAAAGTCTCGCTTTCACCTCCCGTTTCCAAGTTAATGACCACAATGGAAACTCAAATTTTGGCGGATATGCCCTGTCGACCATTCCCTCTGATTGGGTATCACCAGTGGAGGTATACAAGTTTAAAAGATAAAAAGTTATTAATTTGCGATTTGTGTCAAGAAAGCATAAAACATCACACGAAAGAAAACATCTTCGTCCATCCAGATTTAAACAGTACAACAAGTTTTTACGTCAGAAACGACCAAGTACGGTAGTAATCGAAAGAAACCCCAAATACTTCGCCCTATTAATCAATAATGAAAAGAAGAACATTTCTATAGACAGGTTAAAACCAACGTTCACGCTGAACAATCCAGAACAAAGCCCGCAAGAACTACCAATAACAGAAGACAATAATGAAGAACAGACGTGATAAACAAACAGACCACAAAGCACGTTCATGCTGCACTGTACGCTTCCCAAAAAGATACTGCGAAGAAGCAGTCGTAAAATCCGAATTGAATATTACAATAATATAAACATTTACCATTTAATCCAACAAATAACAAATCCATATAATGTATCTAATACACTAATGTCCGTCCAAAACCGACTGTCTGGTTTTTTGATATCTTTTTCCATGAATTTTTGAGACGAAATGTTAAAAAGGACAAGGCGAGGGTCCTCCGCAGTCGGACGGCATAGCTAGGGTGGGAATATAAAACTTACATCTCGTCTTAATATCAAAGTTTAGTCATTTTGATTAAACAAAAAATTCTAAAGCTACATTAAAATTGAAGTCACGCTGCATTTTTTCATCCTCATTATTCAATAAGTAGCTGATCCAATTGTATGTGGGCAGATATATATTATTAAACGAGATGTGACGCTTCTTCTAATGAATTATATTTCGTAAGAGGTAAAAATTCAAAAATTTAAATGCCAAAATTCCTTATTAGCAAATTTAGTCGTGACCCTATCAGAGTTTATAAATGGGGATTAAGTTAATAATTTAAATTACAAAAATAATAAATGAATGACTTTTGACTTTGAGCAGTATTTCATGTAATATAGAACTGGCAACATTGCATTCATCAGCTATCTATTTTAAATCTTAAAAGCCTTAAACTTAAACCTTAAATTTTAGTTTATTTAATATATTACAATGATTAAATGCAAATCAGTTTAAACACAGTGGACGATTTACGAGAAAAAATATCGCCAAATAAAAAAAAGTAACTTGACATCGAGAAAGAGTATTATTTTATGCGACGTTGCCGGACTGGTCTGAGTCTCATTTTTTTAAATATTGGCGACTGTCATTTTGAAGAATTTTTTTGACTTTCTTGTTAAAATATCTTTAAAACCTTTCGGCAGAAATTTTTGATTTTATGTTTAACGTATTCTTCGGAAGTGAATTGATAAAAATATAAGTTTTTTGTTTTTGTATCTATTTGCAGAGGTGGCTATATAATTCGATATGTGTGCGTTTCGTCGGCATTTATAGACTACATATTTAAATTCCAATTTAAAAATTAATTACAAGATAACCTGCGTCAGATCTGCCAAAATTTTATTTTATACGTATGAGATAGTGATTAATAACATATTAAAAAAATTAGCTTTAATCTAACAATTGTAACATAAATATGGAGAAATAACCTCTTTTAACCTCTCATTTTTTCTTTCCTACTTTTTATTTTATTTTTTTTGATAATGTGTTTTCTTTTTCTATGCAGTTATTTACACACATTAATTATTCACAACAATCAGTTGAGGAATTATTCTAGCCAACGTCATCAATGAAATTTTTATAAACCTTTTAAAAGAAAAAAAAAAAAAATCGAAAGAAATGAACATGCTTGTTCTACTTTCTGAAAAGGACAATACAATAGTATGTACGTATCTAGTTAATTATTTATTCCAATAGAGAATGTTCTAATTGTTTCTGGGCTTTTCATTATGGAATGGAATGCTTTAATGTTTAATTCTGTTTTCTCGCTCTTTTGCTACATGCTCTTTCTTTCTTTCTTTGTCATGACTTTAAAATTACTAGAAAAAAAAAAAATTTATTATTAATTAATTATCCAAACAAAATTGTTGTTTAAGTCTCTCATTGAAGCAAATTTCTGATTGTTTTTTGCTTCACTCTCAAAGAGGTTGAAATTTGATAAATGAAATGGACCGTGTTACGCAATTGTATGTCAAGCGCCAGGTACCGAGATTTGAGAAAATTAACGTTTAGTTTTCTGATTTAAATTGTTTTTTGATTAGATTATATATCTTTTTTTTTTGTCAATTGTGCAAATGTACTGTAATTATTTCATAAATTATCTCCCTAAAAGTATGACTAATTTAGAGAAAAACAATAAAATATTAATTATTATTTTTAAAATTTCAAGTCCAATATATATTTGTAAAAATGTTTCAAAGTTCCTTGACACATGATTGCAAAATTCTCAAGTTCAATATATATATTTGTAAAATGCTTTAAAGTCCTTGACACATGATTGCAAAAATTCTCCAAGTTTCTATATATATTTGTAAAAATGCTTTAAAGTCCTTTGACACATGATTGCAAAATTCTCCCAAAGTCCAATATATATTTGTAAAAATGTTTCAAAGTTCCTTGACACATGATTGCAAAATTCTCCAAAGTTCGTATATATTTTGTAAGGCAACACAGTCCCTTGTGCAGTTGCAAATTATCTATGCACTATTATATTAATAAATAATTTTTTAGGTTTATAATTCAAAAATTAAAACGGAGTTATTATTAAAGTTCTTTTATGGGTTATATTTAATACTAGTAGCATAAATGAAGAATGTATTCGTTGATGAGGTTGATATAGATAATTGTTGAAGCTTGCAGCTACTCTCATCTGCCAAGGTCAAGTAGGCGATATGGGAAAATTAAAATTTTTAAATAATTTTAGCTTTTTTATTATTATCTTTTTTCAGGTCCGAGTGGATTATAATCATCACTTTCGGAAACATAATTCCATCTTCAGGACCTACAAATCATATTATAATATTATATTCACCTGGTTGTACATTATTAAAACGATTAGATACAAAGTATTTGATACAGAGGGTTTGATACTAGTAGCATAGAATATTTTTAATCAAAATTACATTAATAAATTTTATATAGTATTAATATTTTAAAATTAAATACAAAGTGATAACAAAATTTTCTCATTAATTAATTCCTGAATGGAAGTGAACATGGCAACAGTAAATCAAATTTATAATGAAATTGACTTAATATCGAAATCCCTCTGATCCTCATCTTCATTGATCGGAATAATATCAAATCAAGTACTACGAATCAACGTGTTAGGTACATAAATCATTTTTACAAAATGAAAATTCTGCTTTGAAATATTGTAAAAATAATATATAAATTTTTTTAGGACATATTTCAAAAAGCAAAAAATACTATTGTTGAAACAATATTCCATGCTTAACTTAATTTTGAATTTTTTTTGGCGCTTGACACACTAATGCATAACAGTGTCCATATAAACTATACTTAAAGAGCAAAAGCTTTCCGGGACAAGAAGGCAATACTGATAATTAGGCGGGTATATAAAGAATAGTTTTATTCCTTTGATTATAATGACTTTTGTTTTATCTCTCTTTGATTTTAAAGACAATGAAGCGAGAAGAAAAAACATCCCTTTGATTGATGGCGTCGTCGGCGGCTATTAGCTCAATCGTCGTCGACGACACATCAAAGCGGAAAAGACGTCAACCTGTCTAGTGAGTGAATGAGTGACACCACAAAAAGATTACCTAACGAAAACAAGTATTTATATATCCCGACGAGTTCAGATCTTAAAAGTCCCAGGACATTGAATCTGCAGTGGATAATGATGATTTGAGGTGGACGCCTCGGGTGCAAATGATCCAAGCCCAATTGCTCAACAAGAGATTTCCTGATGTTGAACGCCATCCTCCTTTAACCCTTTAGTCGCGTCTCCTCTTTTCCCCCTCCGTTCAGATAGAGAGGCTTCGTCACCCTTTCTTCTTAAAGCCGCTTCATACGGAGGGTTTTCTTGTTATATCGCATGCGATACCCTAGCGTCTGATTGCATGGGTTTTTGGCTGATTCCGCATCACAGTGGTTCAAAATGCTATTCTAGCTGGACAAAATTCAAAAAAAAATTTTCTAATTAAGTTTGAATCACTTGCAAACCATTCTCTGATGTCTATACCAACTGAAAATGTCCGCGAATTTTTTCAGTTTATGCGGGGGTGTTGCCTTTTGCAGTTAAAAGGGTCAAGTTCAATTGTCAATTTTTACACACTTTTTACCTCTTCTAACTTGTACGATTATTCTACGGCAGATTCGACAAAAATTGCTCAAAGACTGTCAATTCTCTTCTTTTAGACTTTAATCTAAAATTATGTACTTTTAAAATTATTTTATAACAATATAATTAAGAAATAATAAGTTACAAAAAGCAAATTAAATCAATTTAGCTACTTTATTTATGCTTATAAAGAATTCTCCGTTAGTCTTCGTCATTTAGTAATAATGTTTGATTAGAAGGAGTATTGTAGAGTTTAGATAACAAATTTTACAACCATATATCACCATATTTGGTTTTATTGCAGTTTAAACAATGGACAACACAATCACTCGAAGAGCTTTATTTGAGGGGTCACGGGCAAAAATCATCATATATTACAAAATTTTTTAATAAAATTGCTCGACAGTGTAGTCGAATTTCCTAAAATTGTATCAAAAGCGGCTGCTGAAGTAATTTGTTTAAAAACCGACCGCAACAGCAAGTGTGATGCTGATGAGGAGGAGGCGAGGGATGAAGAATTATGTCCGATTTTCAGCAGCAACATAGGCGTAGCTAGGGAATTTGACTGGGGGTAGGGGGTCATGGGACCAGCCATCCTCCAGGGGCCTTGGAGCCTCATATTGTCAAAATTTTTCTTGGAGGGGGCAGCCTTCTGGGGGGCCAGGCCCCCGGGACGCCCCCTAGTTACGCCCCATGAGCAGCGATGAAGACTTTTAATATATTTTTTTGTTATTTAATAAAAGTACCCCCAAAAAAGGTACTTTTGTTTCAATATTAATTTTGTCCAGCTAGAATAGCATTTTGAACCACTTGCGCATGTTCTATTTTTTTGCATGCCTTTTTTCCAAACCCATGCATCGACCAATCACAGAGTCGGATTTTTCACGTCATCCAACATGGCTGACTTTAACCAAAAAGTGAGGTTATTTGATTTTGACAGCTTACGTTTTATTGAAACAGTATATAATATAAAAAAGGCGACCAGAAGGCAACATTCGGCCATTTCCGCCACCCTTAGACTTCCAAACTCATATTTGAATAAACCCCTCCCTCTGAAAAGTGTGAATATATTAATACGTATTATTATAATTTTTGACAGCTCAAGTTTTATTCACTAGCTTCAAAAGGAATTTTTTTTTTCATCTCAAAGATTGAATAACTTCTATACAATGAATTTAACAACAGGGATTGTAAGAGAATTGAATTCTCTTTAATTTGGTATATAATTCATTAAATTTGGTCAAGTTCACATCCATTTAAATTTAATTTTGAAATATCGTAAACATTTTACTTTTTTAATCTTTTCTCATGAGAAATAAGCTTCGTCTGTGATATTTTTTGACTTAATTTATCTGCTTATTTATTTATTTATTTTCATTATTGTTATTATTTGTCTATTTATTTATTTTAGACTTTATTTTGATTGTTTATTTATTTATTGTTTAATTTATTTGTATATTTATTTTTGTATAGTAGGGTTTTAACTGTTTTTGATGGTAGGCTGGCCGAAATGACATAATTTTCAAGGCCTGGGTGGGGAAAAAAAAAAACTTTTCAATCTTAAGGTTATTATCACTCTAAATAACTTGATTACAATGAATTTAACAACAAAATCTGATAGAACAAGAATTGTAGAGAATTTAATTCTCTTTTGTTTGGTATATAATTCATTCAATTTAGTCAAGTATTTAATTTTGTGAAAAATTACAAGTTCTTTATTATGTAAATATAAAAATTAAAAAGAAGTTTGATTTGATAGAAAGGAAATGACGTTTAAAAGAGAGACAAGCATCATCCACTTGAGAGTAAGTGGTTCATTCTTTTTTGGTTAGGAAAATCAACCGGGTGGTCTCTTTCAAATGCCAGAAGACAGATTTTTTTTTTCTTAAGAGTATGAACACTTAAATCAAGTAGGCTACGGTTATTTGAAGGGATTGGTTTTTTCAAAAAGGAGGAGGTTTGGATTAAAATAAAGGAGGATTATACAAAGATTTTGTTTTTTTTCAATTATGCGTATGCACTTGACTTTTAACTACCACCTTCGGCGGGTCTTGCGCCTTGTTTCGATTCGCCCACTGTTACTCGTCTTCGAGGGACAAGGTTTTTTTTTTTATACTACTAATTAAAAAGAACTCTAATACGAGGGCAAGTTCTCGGAATCACCGCTAGAGCAACGAGGTTCCCGCGCGATTATCACACATCCTTTGTGAGTGAACACGTGGCGCGTCAGTGCTCTAGGCTGCAGGAGTGTGGGTAGTGACAACTCTTTGTTGTTGTTCCCGTGTAGTGATTTGTGACAATGGAAAAAACTGAGCAGTGATTAAATACTTTGTAAAGAAAGTTATAAAAGCAAAGAAAATTCATGCCGACTTTCAGAGCACACTGGGGGACTCTGCTCCCTTCATTTTCAACTGTTGCCAAGTGGACCAGCGAGTTTAAATTTGGTTGGGAGAGTTTGGATGGCCAAAAGAGCTACGACCCCAGAATTTATCGCAAAAGTGCATAAAATGGTCATGGAGGATCGTCGACTGAAAGTGCGGGAGATTGCTGAAGCTGTGAGGATGTCTTCTGAACGGGTATTTTATATTTTAATCGAAGAATTGGGTAATAAAAAATTATCCGCAAGGGCTCTTGACATTGGACAACAAACGCACCAGATTAGCCTGGAGGAATCTCATTTTCGAGATGGAATATCGCTGGACCAAATGCATTAGTCTACAGGGAGACTATGTTGAAAAATAAAAGCAGTTCCGCAGAGGTAAAATACTTAATTCTAGTACATTCCGAGAACTTTTCAAACCACCCTCGTAGTTTAAGATCATATTCAGGACAAACATTCATTTTTATAAATATCTGGCTGCATTCCCTTGTTTCGGGATCTCACCACCACATCCCCCATCTCAGACAGGCCAAGTTCGTTCATACTGTGTCATGACGGGCCGATGCCAGGTCCACGCACAATATGCCCTGACTAATAGTTTAAGATATATTCAGGACAAACATTCATTTTTATAAATATCTGGCCGCATTCCCGTGGTTCGGGATCTCACCACCACATCCCCTATTTCAGACTCCTCCAAGCTCGGTCATACGGGCCGATGCACATTATGTCCTGACCAAGGTTTCAGAAACTCCCTTTTTTATAATAGACAACCCAATATTAAAAATATTAAAAGAATACGAATATTTATTTATTAAAAGTTTATTTCTTATGGCTCAAAAAAATAAAATAGCAGCTGAGTGGCACTTTTTCCTAACCTCACATGATAAAGGACCATGTGACGGAATAGGTGGAACTTTAAAACGACTTGCTGCTTGAGCTAGTCTTCAAATGGTAAATAATCCTATCCGGACACCCAAAGAATTATTCAATTGGGCAACAGAAGTTCTACCTAATATAACGTGTTGCTATTCAACAAATGATGAGTACGATGAAAAAGAAAAACGATTATCAACGCGTTTTCAAAAGGCTAAAATGATATAAGGGTACTTTGAAGTATCCAATCTCTCTTCAAGAATTGTAGGCAAAGCAATTCTCATTGTATGAAAAAAAAAATTGTAAAATTTTTTCTATTAAGTCTCCTTTTCTAAAAAATAATTTGATTTAACAAAAATAATTCAAAGAAGAATTATATACCACTATAAAACATAGAAAAACGGTATTTAAAAAAAGCGAAAAGAAAGAAAAAAATCTTTTCCTAACCAAATAAGGACACGAGACTCGGACATCGCATTCCCTCTCCACTTCTACCACTGCAGGCAAACGCAAAAGAAGAGAGCGCGAGCCGAGAGAAGAGATCAGAGAAAATCATCATGAAAAAGCTATCTATTATCATCCACTGTTCAAGGGGGTCTCTCAGTATTCCGCTGGCCCTTGATCAGTATCTCACTATCATCATATTTCAGTCATCTTTGATGCTGAAGCCTTGCCCATCTAGCAAGGGGGGTCTTAGGTGAATATACCTGCCCCTACTAGATAACCTCCCTCATTGATCAACTATTCCGAGCAATTCCTAAGTTAATTCCACACTAAATGGGTGTAAAAAGAACCCCTAATTCAAGCAGTATACGATTATGCCAACGGGCCTAAACTCTTGTAACCGGAGGCTGGATGAAAATTGGATCCTCGCCACTGACAACCCCCAAGATCATCGTCAACAGAACGGAGACCAATTATTGTAATCAGATAAGAAACATTTATAAAAAAAATGTAAAATAAATAAATATTGATTCAAAGGTGAAATAAATAACTATTGTAAATGTAACAAATCTTTCAGCAACCCGCGAAGCATAATTATTTAAATTTAATAAAGTATTTTTGTATTTAAAATTCTAAATATTATTTATCTTAATTCCCAGCCATCAAAATAAAAATTAACCAAAAATTTCAGCCAAATCAAAAACATGTCGGTCAGAAAGTGTTCGGTTTGTAAAAGAATCACCCATATACCATTAAGAGAAAAGATATTGGACAACCCCCTCACGTCTACCTGAATTTAGAGCCTTTTGAGGTATACATAGGGTTGTCCAATATCTTTTCTCTTGCTAATTTCATAGTAAACCTTCGAGAATTGGATGATATATTAGATATTTTGGTTTTTAAACTGTTAGAGAAATAGAAAGCGAGACAGACATGCCTCTGCCTCTCCCTCCTAACCCCACTTTAAACAGTGAGTGAGAAAGGAACAAATAAAATTGTTCTTTCAGGCTAATTTGTTTTTTTGTTTTATGCAAATTAATCTCATTTGTATTTTTTTTTTTTTTTTTGTTTAGGAATATAAAAGAATAATAAAAATGTTTTCTCTCTTTTAAACAAAGTGTGAGTAAAAAGGAATGTCTGCATCATTCACTCATTCTCTAATGAAGAAATAATCAAATATATGGAAGCAGCCATATAATCTGGACCTCCCAGTGGGTTTAAGAATTCTGGTATGATTATTCAGAGGACAGTTTGGATTTTTAATTGAAGAATGTAAAAATACACTTGTCTTCCAACTTATATTGGGTCAGTAATCTCTTCTCTTTCTCCTTTTACAGCCTTCATAAAATAATGAAGACTTTTACGCCCGAGCATAAATATAGGCCAACAAGAGGAAAAGGAGGACGTAGACGATGATTTATGATATATGGTGGGGGGGGGGAACAAAAAAAAGAGGCTAAATTCCCCCCCTCCTTTCTTTCTCTAATATAATACAAATCCGCCAAAGGCGGGCATTGCAGCTAGTATTATATAAATATTGTAATACTGGCAACAACAAATTTGTTTTTAATTTAAATTTGTATTTATATATGGGCTTGATAGGTGTCTTGAATCACACTTTTTTCACTCCTTTTACTAGAGTTGGTATATGGTTGGATACCGCATTAAATAAAGAATAATTCGGCATAGGCGTGCTATCCATTGCACCAGGCCACCGGACCCTCGACCTGCACCAATAAAACTCACTTTCCCTTTATATGCAGTTAGTCGCGCAAGTCACTAAGGGATAAACAACAAAGTGCAATGGAGAGGACGCCTATGCCCCGGAAAGACTGGAGATCCTGGGTTCGATTCCCGGGGGCCATAGGATGTTTGGCCTCGCCGTAAAATAACAATCAGATTTGTTTTTATTATTAAGACCCAACTCAACTCGTTGATATTCATCTAATAATCAGCATTCATATACACTGCGGCTATCTTTGCTGGCATCCCATTATTGAGTGTATTTTTAGATTGCAAATTTCATCATCTTTCTAATGACATATCAGGCATTTTTCTAACATTTTTGGTTTACGAGTTATAACAGTTTAAAGCGGGAAACAATTTTGTCAAAATATCAAAATTTTCCAATTAAATCTCTTAAATACAATTGAATAAATATTTCTATAAAAATTAAAATAATTGGCAAATTAAAAAAAAAAAAAAATACATTTAAATCTCATAAATGCATTATTATAAACATATCTATAAAAATGTATTAATTAATGCACACTCTCCACGTTGGCCCAACATTTTGTCCACATTCTGGTGGTGATGTTTAATTAACGACTAGTCATTTAATTAGTCACATTTTTGTTTGTTTTTGTTTGATTTATCACTTGATAAAGATGATGACCCACAATTAATCTTGGAAAATTGATTCTATCATTTATTCTCTTTCTCATTTGTTATTTTTTTAATCAAAAAAAAAAAGAAAGAATTCTTTCGATTAGGTCGCCAACGACGACGACATGCATTCTTTATAAAATGGGCATCTATCCTCGTCTTGCCATGTGATTGAACGCTGTCAAAGAGAAGAAAAATTAATAATCGAAATCAAGATATGGAAATTTCTTTTTTGACGTCACATGCATGCAGGGGTTAAAAATTGAGAATAGGAGGGTATGTGGTACAAACATCCAAGAAAATAAAAAAATTAATTTTATAGATGAATTTATAATATTGTAACTACGAGATTTAAATATTTTTTTTTAATTTAATTAATTTTTATAGAATTTATGAGAATTAATTAGACAATTTCGATATCGAGAAAAATTCAACAATCCGTTTTAAATTGTTATAACTCGCTAACGAAAAGAGATAGAAAAATGGCCGATATATCATTAGAAAGGTGATGAAATTTCCTAACAAATAATCCATACATGATTATTATTAGATGAATATATTTAAAATGGCAACATTTTGAAAATATTAGTTAATTTTTTGTATTAATTAATCAAAAAAAAAAAAAAAAAAAATTGATGAGGTTGTTTTATATACCTATATATGTAATTATATACACTCTACATCATGTTTTTTTTTTTTTATTCAAACTTAATTCGAAATTAAATTTATTTTTCTAATACCTTAGAGCGAATAAATAAATAAAATATTTTTCATTAGTGATATAATTCTTTTGTTTAGGGGCTTTTTTAGTTAATAACTTAATCAATTCATTCATTCAACTTAAATTTTATGACCCACCACATTTAAAATTCAAAATTTAATTACGTTTGGTAGAAATTAGTGGCTGAAAGAAAGAAAGAAAGGATTGTGAATATTCAAATTTAAAGACATTAAAAGTAAATAATGCAATTACTTTTTTTTTCTTTTTTTTTTTCAAGAGTTATAAATTTTATGATAGTATATCCGGATCCAGACCAACCCTCTCTCTCAATGACGTCACTCTCGAATTGAAAGTTAAGAAATTAATTTAATTTTAATCGTAAAAAGAAATTGAAAAAAAAAATTGATGAAAATTCATCAAATAGTTTCTGAGTTTAAAAATAAAAAACAAATTCATTAAATCTCACAATTATTAAATATACAGGTATATTCAATTTGATTTTTTAAATGCTTTTATTTAACTTACTCTTTCAAGGTCACCAACTTTATGGCTTTGTTAGGGACACTTCCCGATGAGCTAGAGGTGTGAAATTTGATATTTAAGAGTCATTTTTGATGACGCAAATTGTGAGTTTGGTTTTACCAAAATGGACCAAACTAATGTGGTACTTTATTTGAAACCCTTCGTGAATTAATGTAATTTCAAAAGACTTCCCGATGGGCTAGAGGTGTGAAATGTAATACTTAAGAGTATTTTTGATGACGCCACTATATGGTGGTTTTGATCAAAATAGACCAAACTAATGTGGTACTTTATTTGAAACCCTTCGCGAATTAATGTAATTTCAAAAGACTTCCCGATGGGCTAGAGGTGTGAAATGTAATACTTAAGTCATTTTTGATGACGCCACTATATGGTGGTTTTGATCAAAATAGACCAAACTAATGTGGTACTTTATTTGAAACCCTTCGCGAATTAATGTAATTTCAAAAGACTTCCCGATGGGCTAGAGGTGTGAAATGTAATACTTAAGAGTCATTTTTGATGACGCCAATATCTGGTGGTTTTGATCAAAATAGACCAAACTAATGTGGTACTTTATTTGAAACCCTTCGCGAATTAATGTAATTTCAAAAGACTTCCCGATGGGCTAGAGGTGTGAAATGTAATACTTTAGAGTCATTTTTGATGACGCCACTATATGGTGGTTTTGATCAAAATAGACCAAACTAATGTGGTACTTTATTTGAAACCCTTCGCGAATTAATGTAATTTCAAAAGACTTCCCGATGGGCTAGAGGTGTGAAATGTAATACTTAAGAGTCATTTTTGATGACGCCAATATCTGGTGGTTTTGATCAAAATAGACCAAACTAATGTGGTACTTTATTTGAAACCCTTCGCGAATTAATGTAATTTCAAAAGACTTCCCGATGGGCTAGAGGTGTGAAATGTAATACTTTAGAGTCATTTTTGATGACGCCACTATATGGTGGTTTTGATCAAAATAGACCAAACTAATGTGGTACTTTATTTGAAGCCTCACGCAAATAAGGCCCTATTAACTATAGTTTTGAATTTTGATATTTACGAGTCATTTTTTTATGATAATGAATAATTTTTCAATTGAACCAAATCAAAATGGGCCAAACTAATGTGGTACTTTATCATATTGATGATTTTTGATAAGACTAAAAGACTAAAAAGCTCAAAATAAAAATAAAATAAAAAAAAGATTTTTAAAAAAATGCTTTTATTTAAATTGAACTAAAAAGAGAGAAATAAGAAAGAAATAATTTAATTGTTCTTGTTAAAATTTTTTAATATTTGACTTAAAATAAAAGCGTGGGGCGCGAGCCTCGGAATCACTTCGAAGCGCCCCACGCTTTTATTTTAAGTCAAATATTAAAAAATTTTAACAAGAACAATTAAATTATTTCTTTCTTATTTCTCTCTTTTTAGTTCAATTTAAATAAAAGCATTTTTTAAAAATCTTTTTTTAATTGAATAGAGTGGAGGTTATTTTATTAATATATATCTATACATATATTTATATACACTCTACATCTTTTTTCATTCAGAAAGAGAGCAATAATATTGCATAACTTCACATCTATTCTTTTTTCAATGTTTAATTAAAAAAAAAAAAATTAAAATAAATAAAATCATTATTAAGATTATATAAAAAACTTTCAATAATAATATACTTAATTAATTGTATTGTTGAAAAGAAAACATTGCAAATGAAAAAAACATATCTGAGTAGAAATATATAATTAATTTCATTTTTTTTTTTTTAAAGTAGAAAACAGTAGACATAGAAATTCTTAAATCGTATCCAAAATGAAGATTTAGGCATTAAAACGTAGAGATGAACAATAACCTCACTTTTTTTCTATCTCTTGAACCTGATTGCAAGAGATGTAGATCGTATATAAATACATAGGTTAAATCGCACAAAATAACAGACTGTTTATTAAATTTCCTATTTAATAAAATTATAATTATTCTACAGATGTTTATTTATCAATTTTTTTTTTCGATAGCCTACAAAAATCTTAGAGTTGAATTTATTTTTTATTTGATTTAACCAATTATAAGGATTATTTATTTATTTATTTTTTTGACATGCCGTTTAAGTCGTCTGGCTTTATTTACGTATTTACTTTTTTTTTTTTTTTTTTGATATTTTTATAATATTTATCCCTACTTAGTAATGTTAGTAAGATCATGAGCTTATTTTCATGAAATCACGAGAAGCCGTGAATTTATACTCTCAGTTCGTAGAAGAATGATTCTAAAAAAAGGCTGTCATCGCCAATGACAAGTCAATTGTAATCTGCGTGGGCTTAGAGATCACGTGTAAATGGATCTCTCTCTTTGGTGAATGGATCCTGGGGCTTTTCTTAAAAAATAAATAAAAGCAACCGAAAAAATTTAATAAATAAAACAATCCAAGCCAAGAGATGTAGAATGTATATATGAATATAATTTTATTAAATATTAATATAAGAAATTTAAACAGTTCGATTTATGGAGCTATTTTTTTAATAATCTAGGTCTATTAATCCATTTAATAGGTATAGATACAGATATTTGAAGGTTATTTAGTAATTTTTTTAATTTTTACTAAGAATAAGATTATTATCAATATATATATATTTATATACGATCTACATCTCTTGTTTCTCAAAATCATGTTTAAGTCATCACCATCATATCAAGTAATGTACCGTGTATGATAGGGGAAGTTTATAAGATACTTTTAATTTTTAATTTTATTTATTACTAGGACCTAGCGGGCGGCGCCTCGAGATATGTCCAGATAAATGTATTTTAATTAATTATGCACCATAATGTAAAAATATAAAATAAAAAAATCTGGTGTGACTGTCGCACAGCACACAACTTTCTCTTACCTTCGGTAATCGAAAGTTGTGTACTGTGCTTGTCACACCAGATTTTTTGCGTCGACATGTATTTAGTTCCCGGCAGTAGTGAATATTTGAATTCAGATGTAAAATTTATAAGTATGGGAAAATATTTATATTTTGTTACCATGGCAACCATTTCTCCTATCCTTCCCTATGAAGCACAAGAGTAAAGTGTGCTTCAAACAATTTTGAGGGCAAAACGAGAATATACATTTGCAAGAGCATCTAAAAAATAAATGATTTTTGAATTTTAATCAAAATCGTTAGAGCGAATTTTGAGAAAATCGAAAAAAAACTTAAAAAGTACATCAGTAAAGTACTAGTACTCTTGGGCCGATTTTGATTAAAAGCTTATTTTCTCGGTCCCGGGAGGTGTTTAACTTAAATATAAAATTTCAACCTCCTAGCTCAATTCCTTCATGCTTAAAATTGAACACACAGACACACACACACACACACACACCCACAGACAGACCATGTCGCGAAAACCACTTTTTTGGGTTCAGGGAACCTCAAAACGTGAAGATCCAATCAAAATTTCGACATCGAATTTTTGACATGAATCCAATACTTTCTCTCTATATATATATTACATATATACATAGGTAAGAGAAAGTAAAAAACAATTATTCAATTGGTCGATATCATATTTCTTTTTTGCGATATAATTTTTGATAATAATTAAATATGTATCTTTTCAGTGTAAAATCTAATATGTCGTTGACACACACGAACAAATTAATAAAATCTACTAACAGCATGAGAATTTATATGATGTTAAAAGAAAAGAAAAAAATAGAAATTCGAGGTTATTATCGTTAAACAAAATTGACACAGATTTAAATGAAATCAGATCTGGTTGATGATGTAATTCGTCAAATATTGTTGAGGACGGAAGACGTCACGAGGAACAGAGATGGAGGATTGTGGACGGTAGAGGAAACACTTTTTTACCAGATGAACCAAATTCGCCTCTACCAAATGGAAAATCTCCAGCCGAATGGTTCTTAGGAAAAGGAAAATCCGGAAACTAATGAAAACGACTGTCAGCAAGAAGGAGATGCCAAGAATTTTAGAGGGACATAGTTGGCTACAGAGGAAGATCTTTAAAGGAAAGGTAAAGTCATTTGTTAAGTAGAGATTGGCGGGAGATCGTGGACACGACACATAAATCACCTAAGAAGACGTTATGCGGATCCAGAAAGCTTACAAAGGAGTAAAAGACATGTTGGGCACATTTCCCTATATGATCCAAGGAAACAAGAAGAGAAGTCCCAGAAAATGAAGAAATTCCAACCCCTCCAACACCACCGAGAAAGGCATCACCGGCGCACCCAACACCAAGAAGAAGTCCCCATATTCCGAAAGCTACCAACATACCGACTTATTCATGGTATTATATTAGAAGCCTTGAATTAGATTCTTTTTTTATTTCCAAGTAATTTACACCAAACATACAAGTAAATTATAGACAAACACTAGTTTTTCTTTTATTAGTGATCTGATTTAAAAAAACTTAGCTTATTATTTATTTTTAACCATATTTGTTTTATCATTTAATAATGTAATCTTTCTATTATATAGGGGTTCCAACCTACGGTTCCGAGGAGGGCGAGGCTGGGATCCGAGGAGGGGCCGTGGAGCCAGGGGAGGCCGTGGAGCCGGGGGAGGCTGCGGAAGAGTACCCTATCAAATTTGACGTACGAACCTCTATATATTATTATAAATATTTTGATTTGGCCGTGGAGCCAGGGGAGGCCGTGGAGCCGGGGGGAGCCGTGGAGCCGGGGAGAGCCGTGGAGCCGGGGGGAGCCGTGGAGCCGGGGGGGGAGCCGTGGAGCCTGGGGGAGCCGTGGAGCCGGGAGAGGCTGCAGGAGATCAAATTAGTAGAAAATCTATCCAATCTAATCTAATAGCCTACGGTTCCGAGTAGAAAGAGGTAATGCCAGGAGGCCCGTGGAGCCAGGGGGAGGCCGTGGAGCCGGGGGAGGCCGCGGAAGAGTACCCTAACAAATTTTACGTACTGTTGCCGCCAGGTCTTCAACACGACCTTTGTGCACTACGGCCAATGCGCAATGGTATCTCTGCGCTGAGTGACTTGCACTAAACTGTAAGTCACCCCACCTCATGGAGGAATTTAATTATAAAGTAAAATGGGGATAAATAAATAAATAAATAAATACAATTAACAGGAAAAAAAATATAAGAAATTTAATTATTAAATAAAACGGAAAATAGTTGAAAAATAATATTTACAGGATTAAGAATAAATATGAATTGAATTTGTAATTAAAATAAGAAAATGAACGAACTTAAATTATGCTAGTAATCTATAAAAGGAATGTGTGGAATCATGATACGTTTAGAGAACAATCAGTAAGTAAATTTAGTATAATGTGTGATATTTCAAAGTAACAAATTTGAAGAAAATCAGAAAGACAAAACGAAATATATTTACAATAATTATTAATGCCAATTAACTGAGAAAGGAAACAAAAATGAACAATTTATTAACCCTTAGACTGGGTGTTTTGGTTATTTTATGCAAGATCTTGCCTAGATTTAAATTACTTATTTATTAAAATTAACTTAATACTAGAAAGAGATTATGCAGAAATATGGACGAAATCAGTGTTTTAAATGGAAATATGTAATTCAAGACAAAATAGATTGTTCTTAAATAGTCAGGTCACGATCGGGATTCATTAATATAAAATCAATTTAAGGCAAAAATTAAATGATTTATTATAGTTGAGTCAAATTGGGGAGATATGGTACAAAGCACTTAGCTTGGATCCAGTGAACAGCAAGGTTCCGTAGCGGATCTCAGGTAACCAATTAGGCGAACACGGAGCAAGTCAAATTTGTGAAGTCGCTGGCCAAACACCTCGGCAACCCACGTAATGAAGACAAGGCAGGAGACAATACACCTCGTTGGCCAAAACGCCTAGGCGAGTGTATTTTTTAAGAGAAGCTGGACAAACACCTAGGCTTCTCTTGATTAATTGTCCACTCTATTTAGAGAGGTGGGCAATTACTAGCCGATTTGGACTCCAAGTCGGTCCAAATAAAATCAGCAGTCAAAGTAAGGCTACTCCATCAAAGCCAGGTGGATGGAGCACGAGACAATTGCACGACTATATATGTGTGCGGGTTACATCGAGACAAGTTGACAAGTACGAGTTGAGAGAGCGACTGCGAGAGAGAGGGCCCACTACCCTTGTGTTCGGGCATTTTTCCTCCCTCTCGAGTGGAGGGGGTGGATAGTGTCAAGAAGTTCAAGGCAAGAGAGGGGGTTGTGCATCTCCAAAGGCAAGGACATGCTGAATGAGTCATAGATTGTATGTTTCCGGCCCATTGTGTTATTTTTTTCTCTTTCTTAGAGCAAGTCGGAAATGAGGCTACAGGAGGTTTGCAAATGTTTGGGACTTGGCCGCAACACGTACGAATCTCTATATATATTTGTATTATTATAAATATTTTGATATTGTATTTATATTTTTTTATTTCTTTAGAACATTTTAGGAGTTCCACTCTAAAGTGGGAGATCAATATTTATTATGGGGAAGCCAGGCAAGCAGCGATGCCAATAGCTCCATCTGTCACCGCAACATCTACGATACCAGCAGCTGGAACTGTACAAAGGAGTAAAATCATGTTGGGCAAATTTCCAACTATTTCCCTATATGATCCAAGGAAACAAGAAGAGAAGTCCCAGAAAATGAAGAAATTCCAACCCTCCATTCCACCACTTAGGTCGGTTCCTCCAACACCACCGAGAAAGGCATCACCGGCGGACCCAACACCAAGAAGAAGTCCCCGTATTACGAAAGCTATCCAACATACCGACTTATCCATGGTATTATATTAGAAGCCTTGAATTAGATTTTTTTTTTTTTTTTTTTTTCAAGTAATTTACATCAAACATACAAGTAAATTATAGACAAACACTAGTTTTTCTTTTATTAGTGATCTGATTAAAAAAAAAAAAAACTATTATTCATTTTTAGCCATATTTGTTTTATCATTTAATGTGATCTTCCTATTATATAGGGGTTCCAACCTACGGTTCCGAGAAGGAAGAGGCCGTGATGCCAGGGGGCCCGTGGAGCCATGTACGTGGACACACATTTTTATTATAAATATTTTGATATTGTATTTATATTTTTTTATTTCTTCAGAACATTAAAGTGGGAGATCAATATTTATTATGGGGAAGCCAGGCAAGCAGCGATGCCAGTAGCTCCATCTGTCACCGCAACACCTACGATACCAGCAGCTACAACTGTGGACGTAACACCTCCGATACCAGCAGCTACACCTGTA
>JAKCPI010022393.1:0-36259 GCA_023213315.1 Euborellia annulipes | reverse complement strand
CAAATAACCTAGTGTTTAATTTGTATATTTAATTTTAATTTACAAAATGTTTCAACGAGAGCCAACGGTCGAAAGTTTAAATCTAATTATCAATAATTAAAAAAAATTGCAGATATATTTATTTGACTTGGTTGATCTATAGGCCTATATAGCTTTGTTAGTTACCGAATATGAGTATGAATTTTTACTACTCGAATATACAGTAGTTAATAAAAGAAGGTGGTAAAATAATAATTAATTTTAGAATTGAACGTTAGCAAGCAAGGGAAGGATATAGGTCAAAAGGTGCTTATAACTTGAAGGTGGGGTGGTAGGGGCAGACCCACTAATTCCAAGTACCACTTGTGAAATTAGAGTTTTAGAAGATTAAAATTATTAATTAGGAAATTATTTATTAGAAGAGTTCAACTTTTTAAAGTAATAAAAATTTCAACTTTTAATAAGAGGTTTTCATTAGATAATGGTTAGTGTAGTATACACTCCTATCATAATTAAACTTTTTTTTGAAAATTATTTTCCAATAGTGAACTATCCACTAACAAGTTTGAATTACAACAAGAAAGTTTCTAATAAAATGCAAATAAATTTTATCAGGATGTGAAGACCAAAATAATAAATCTGGTGTGACTGGTCCCCCAGCACACAACTTTCTCTCATCTTCAATAATTGAAAGTTGGATTCTTTGCTTGTCTCACCAGATTTGTTGTGTCGAAATATATTTAGTTTCTGACAATATGGTACATTTGAATTCAAGATATAACATTTATAAACATTGAAAAATATTTATTGTTATGGCAACTAATTCTTTTATTATTATTAGGGGAATTTTTAATTATAGACCACATTTTTGTATTAAATATTTATTAAAAATATATCAATACTATACAACGTTTCGACTGCTTATTCTGCAGCCGTTATCAAGTACTGTGCATTTGCTCCGACTCAAGTGAACCAACTGTCATGTCCTTTACGTGCCTTTTTTATATATACAGCGACGTCAGCGCCATCTGTCGGCATTTCTGTTAGCTTCAAATTTTCCCGCTATTTTCACTCATTTCCATTTCTTCTATCTTTACAAGAACAAGAATAAAGTGTATTCAAACAATTTTGAGAGCAAAATAAGAATATAGGTTTTAAAGAGCATCTAAAAAATAATTTTTTTTTTTAACAAGACATGTGAGTGTTTTTTATTGATGAGGCCAAACATCCCATGGCCCCCGGGAATCGAACCCAGGATCTCCGCCTTTCCGGGGCTTAGGCGTGCTATCCATTGCACTAGCTAAAAAATAATTGATTTTTGAATTTTAATCTCAATTGTTTGAGTGAATTTTGAGAAAAACTAAAAAATTACATCTGTAAAGTACTAGTACTCTTTGATCCATTTTGATTAAAAGCTTATTTATACTCCTCGTGGGGGATGCCTCACCTAAATAAAAAATTTTAACCTCGTAGCTCAATTTCTTCATGCTTTCAAACACCATTTTGCAAGGACACACTTTTTTGGACAAAACATATATTTCCATCAAAATCTCAACATCAAATTATTGGCATGAAACCAATACTTTCTCTCTATAGTCTATATACTATCATATAAAGAAAGTAAAAATTCCCTGTATGAATACTCTTTGTCGTCTTGTTTATATTTTGTTGTCATTAGTAGCCCAAACAGAGAACAAAATTAATTATTAATTCTTTCATTTTTGAAACACGTTTCAAGGGATCAAAATTTCTCTCCCATTCCATTTCCTAGAAAATAATCGACTTTTTTTTCCTTTTGTTCATTAAAATGACGAATTGAGAAAAGAAGATCTCTTCTCTTCAAGATGAGAGAGAGAGAGAGAAAAAAAAAAAGAGGAAAAAAAAATGGTGGTGGTGGGCTTTTGTGTCCAGCCAGCTTTCTCCTTTCATCTTTAAGATCATTAAAGTTGCCATCAAATCTGATTAAAGTTTTGCCTCAAAGATTTTCTAACCTAAGTTATTGGATTTAATTGAAGCCAGTTTAGTTCTTAGCTTGTTTTTTTTTCTTGATGAAGAAATTATTAAAAGAGCCTTGATTGATTCTTTTTTTGAAATTTCTTTCAGAACATAATATAAGGATATTTTTACTTTCTCTTACCTATCTATATATGTAATATATATATAGAGAGATAAAGTATTGGATTCATGTCAAAAATTTGATGTCGAGATTTTGATGGATCTTCACGTTTTGAGGTCCCCTGAATCCAAAAAAGTGGTTTTCGCGACATGGTCTGTTTGTGTGTGTGTGTATCTGTGTGTCTGTCTGTCTGTGTGTCTTCAATTTTAAGCATGAAGGAATTGAGCTAAGAGGTTGAAATTTTATATTTAAGTTAGACACCTCCCCGGAGCGTGAAAATAAGCTTTTAATCAAAATCGGCCAAAGAGTACTAGTACTTTAATGATGTACTTTTTCAGTTTTTTTCGATTTTTTCAAAATTCGCTCCAACGATTTTTTTTTTAAATTCAAAAATCAATTATTTTTTAGATGCTCTTTAAAATGTATATTCTCATTTTGCCCCTGAAATCTTCTGAAGACCACTTTACTCTTGTTTTTCATAGGGAAGATAGGAGAAAATGGTTGCCATGGTAACAAAATATTATATAAATATTTTCCCCGTTTATAAATTTTACATCTTGAATTTTAATATATCCTCGCAAACTAACCCTTCGGTAATCGAAAGTTGTGTTCTGTGCTTGTCACATCAGATTTTTAATATAGATCTATGATAATGGTAAACTAAATTTAATTAATTAGTTTTATATAATTTTTCTTTAACTCCAATCGGTGTTCTTTATAAAAAAGCAAATATTCTTTTAAAAAAATGGAAAGAAAGTTAAAATCCTCCCGAGAAAAAGATTATTAGAAAACTGAGTTGCCCTTTTGGCTTAGCCAATATTTCTGGTGTAGAAAATAAAGGAAAAAGAGAACAGCTTTTAACTTCCTTTTAGGCTTAAGAGAAGACATCAGTGACAGACATATGTATCAAGCGAACAGAGAAGATATACATAGATATTCAGATAAAAAAAAGAAATTCTAAAATGTCACATGTTGCCAAAATACGTAGAAAAAAAAAGTTCAGAATACTTTGATTTGAATAAAAGAATTCGAAATAATATAAATAATTTATAGAAATTCAAATTCTGTTTTTATATTAATTAATAATATTCACTTGCCTAGTAGAGAAAAATATTATCCTGTATATTCTGAATGTCTGAGAATCAGTCAGCTAGTAGGCTTTATCGATTCTCCTAATATGCGAAACATTTAATTATTTATTATTTCTTTAGACGGTAAAAAATCTAAGATCTAATAAATTTGTGTACCAAACTCAGTTTTGTTGTAAAAAATAACTTTTTAGTAGTCACGAAGAGGCGTGACTTCTTTACCCCGCAATATTCTGTAAATATAGTATTATTTTTTTGATAAATATCTATCAACACTGAGGATTTTTTTCTTTATTTATCTTATCAATTCATTTAAATTAAAAAATAGGTGTCAATAAGATTGACTTGTGACTCACTCTTGATTGTGGTTTTTTTCATTTCTTGGGGAATGAGAATGAATCATGGGTTCGTGACTTCTTAAATATTTCAAGAACAATTCTATTATAAATGTCCAAAGAGGGGGAAACTAACTATGAACTCTACTCGAGAAGACGTGACTAGTAAATTATATAATTTTTGTCTTTTTTTTTTTTTAATAATCTTGCATTCTTTGCTAACTATTTATTTTATAATTTTCAAAGGGGAATAAATCCCCCGGATCAGGCACTCTGAGGGAGCCGGGCCCTTATAAATTCCAATAAAAAAAAAAATTATATTGTTTTTATTTAAATTAAATTAGAACGTAACTTTAACTCAAAAAGTTAAGTGAATTTCGGGATGAAATTTTCCTGTAATCCCGAAAAGGTCCTCTTTATGCATATAAAATTTCATTTCAAAATTCCAACGGGAAGTTGCCTAAATAAAGCGTGACAGACAGACGGACATTAGCGAATTATATATAGAGATTACACTGAGTCACAGATAACTCACCGGAGTTAAATTATTTATACTAAAAAGGGAAGCGATTCTTAACGCCCCAATCGTTCTCTTCATAATTAAAAAAAATAAATTCAAATTCTTTCTTTTATTCTTTTAATAAATCTTTATTTCCAAATCCATTTCAATTTTGACGAGATTTTATAATTAAGGCAAGAAAGAGGGGGAAATAAAATAAAATAGCATTACGAAAAAGAAAATGTCAAAAGCTGTTTATACGCAAATAATAATAAAAATTTAATTATTTCCAATCTTTTAAAGCAGCAGCTATTTCTTAGTTAAATGAAAATCTGGGTCACTAAGTTAAGGATTTTATGTTAAATGCATTTCAAGGATAGATAAATAAATAAATAAAAGTCAAATTAATTAACTATTTGAGGAAAAAAAAAAACAAAAAAAAAAACTGAATAATAAAAAGCTAAATAGATTTCACTCATTCTATCTTCTATTCAATTACTATTATTGATCAAAAATAAACGATCGCTACAATAATACTTTCATTTAAACTCGGGTACAAATCAACTAGCCAAATTAACTTAACATTAGGCGAATTTAAAATTTAAAGTGGCCCCCGGTGTAGTGGTTGGCATGCTAGCCATTTGTACCAAAGGTCACGGGTTCGCATCCCGTCCCATGCGACAAAAATTTATTTAAATTGAATTAGCTACCAATAAATTTAAATAATTAGGGTCGGGTCTAAATGGCCATAGATGCCGAAAAAGCCCTTAAATAAAAAAAAAATTTAAAGTGAACTCCCCTCGACTTTTTGATATAAGCCTACTCTAAAGTTATCTCAAAAACATTTCACAAAAAAAAAAAAAAAAAAATATTTATAAGAATTAGAACTTTTATTTCCATAAAAACTAAAAAAACCCAAATCATCCAAAAAACAAAAACAAAAAATCAGAAACTAAACTGTACTGCCCACACCAACTTAATTTATTATTTTTGTAGAATATAAGATTAGAACAATTAATAAATTTTTTTTTTTTAAAAAAATTCACTCTTTTTTCCCCCCCCCCCCCCCCCCCCCCCCCCCCATTACCCCCCTCCCCCCAACACCCCACAAAAAACAATGACAAAAAGCCCTGTGGAAAAGATAAATTTAATTGGGGTAGAATTATCTTTAAAAAACCTATGAGATACAAAAGGGCTAAAAAAAAACCACCGGACTCCCCGGCCCCAACCCGCGCCGGTGGGAAAAAAGGGAGGGGGCCCCCTTCCCCCCCCAAACCCGGGGGCAAATGTAAAATTTATAAACATGGGAAATTATTTATATTTTGTTACCATGACAACCATTTCTCCTATCTTTTCTAGGAAGTACGAGAGTAAAGTGGTCTTCAAAATATTTCAATAGCAAAATGAGAATATAATTTTAAAGAGCATCTAAAAAATAATTGATTTTTGAATTTTAATCAAAATCTTTGGAGCGAATTTTGAGAAAATCGAAAAAACTGAAAAACTACATCACTAAAGTACTAGTACTCTTTGGCCGATTTTGATTAAAAGCTTATTTTCACTTCTCGGGGGGGGGGGGGGTGTTTAACTTAAATATAAAATTCCAACCCCGTAGCTCAAATCTTTCATGCTTAAAATTGAAAACAGACCATGTGGCGAAAACCACTTTTTTGGATTCTGGGGACCTCAAAAGGTGTATTTCCATCAAAATAAAAATGAATTTTTGTATAGCCACTTACTTTGATTTTGTACTTTAAATGAATCTCAACAACTTGTCTCCTTTAGTGCCGTGCTCTATACGATCCAACTTTTAGTAGTTCGCTTGTTCGCTTCCTGCCCTGAGCACTATAATTTATTTAAATAATATTGCTTATTAATTAAATAACTTGCTCCAAATATGAACCGGGTCTCAAAAAAAATTCGTCTTTTTATCATTAGTCTACTCTTCATTCATCTATTCAAGTTTGAATTGATTGTCATTTTTTTCCATTTCAGATGAGCTATTTAGTGATGTTTAGAATATATAATAGGTCTAGTAATTTCAAATTCAATAGATAGTTTGTGACCTAGGCTCTATTTCTATTTTGGAAAAAGCCCTCCTTTGTTCTCCTGCATCAACAGTAATTACAATTTTCCATTTAACTGAATAGCAAAATCATTATATGAACAATAAAATAGAATTTTGAATTATATATAAAGGTGTAAATCAAAAGTTTATGTTTCTCCGTTCAAATTAATTAATTAAAAACTTTTTCTTTTTTTTCTTTGTTAATTGATTGACTATAGTTGAATAGCTGGAAAAGCGATTCAAAAAACCAAAAGAGAAAATAAAATAATCTATTTTAAATATTTATAAAAAGCTAAAAATAATGACTCGACGTTTCGTGATCGCGTCACGAAATTTTTCAATATTCGCTAAGTGCATTTATTTATCCAGACTAATTTAAAATTATATTTCACAATTTTGATTGGGAATTTGTACACAAAAAAATTTTGTGATCTTTACGGAGTAATGCCAATAATAATAATTACAAAGTAATTTATGACTGGTAGAATTTTAATCAGGAATAAAATGATTTTTTCTTCAAAAAAATATATTTTCAACAGTTGACGTTTCGGCCTTGATTAAAGCCATCTTCGGAGCTGTTAGTTGTCATTATATACATATATTTGGTATTTTTTTCAGTATTTGCTTTTGATATAACATTGGAAAAATATTTTTTTGATTAATAAAACATTTTTTCTTTTTTCTATCTCTAATACAATATTCCTTTTTTACCTAATGTGACAATTGACTCCAGGGCAGTACAATATCATTTAATTGCCAGATAAATGAAGATCCGAAGATGGCTTTAATCAAGGCCGAAACGTCAGCTGTTGAAAAATAAGAAAAAATCTGGCTGCATTTTCTTCTGACTTTTATTCCTGATTAATAATAATAATAATTAGCATGGATGGGGATGCCAACGATCCAAGTAAAGTAAAGTGACGAACCATGTAAAAAATTACACCCTAAAAAAATTATACATTAAGCTTTTCATATAGCTGTCAAAAATTGCTGGTGGCCATAGTATAAATAAGTAAATAAATATAAGCTTTTGTCATTGGCTTTTATCAACAGATATAAGCTTTTGTACTTTTTATTTTAAATTTGTCTAAGGTCTTTTGGCACACATCCCCCTATTTATTTCAATTGATTGGTCTTTTGTACATACCGATATATCTTTAAAAAAATTCAATTGAATTCGCCATAAACATCTCGATAGACCAAGTAAAAACAGTTATATAAAAAGTAATTGAATCTGTGGTTGCAATACAGGAGACATTCAGTAAAAAGAAATCCCACCGGAGATATATTTATTTTAATAATTTGCGAATTAATTTGGCGTTGAAATGGACCACGAATAAGAGATAAACTCACACACACACAATCTTTTAGAAGAGAAATACAATTTTTACGTAAATAAAAAGGAGAGGCAAAAAGGGCTTTAAAAAGTGCGAATCCCACCGAAGAAGAAGAAGAAGGTTGTAAAGTGAAATGAAGAATAAATGAAAATCGAGTCAAGATAGATAGAGGGGGAACAAGAGGAGGGTTAAAGTAAAGAAATAATTAGAAGGCAACGTCAAGAAAGATGGCGTCGGCATTTCTAGCCCAGATTGCTTTTTTGCTCTGTACAGGGATGAGAAATTGGGGCTAATCGTCTCGTCCTCTTACTCCTTACGGAAAATGCTGTCTTTTTTTTATTTACATTTTATATAAAATGCTGAATTTCTTCTAAATAAGAGGATTAAACGATACTCATATTAACATTATAATCGCGGTTAGATTTTTTATTTTTTTACTATTTTCGAATTATTTATTCAAATCAAATTTGAATATGAGTTGTATAAATTCGTTTATTGGCAACAAACTGAGTAGCTTTTGTGAAAAAACTAAAAATAGTGAATTGATTATTTTGGCTGCCTAACTTCAATTAGCCAAACAAGAATTAATTTCTGCATCTGTAGGCATAAAATCCAAAAATAATAGACCTTCTAAACCATATAACAAAAACGAAGTTTGGCATTTTGTATGAATCTATTTAAGGCCAGTTTCACAGTTTACATTTAAATTGATAAATGTAATGGAAATCAAAGGAGTTGGGGCGAGGAGGGAACTCGTGTATGTTTATAGAAACCGTTTTTGTATTGATGAACCGTTATTATGTTCAGCTTTAAAATCCTTGGCTTAGAATTGAAGGCTATTGGACACCGCCAAAATATTCATACACATTTTGTATAGATGAAAATAAATGTGAAAAATAAGGCTTTTATTCACCATTTGTTGTAATAATGTTTTGTCTTTTTGTTGGCTGTAGATACTTAATTGGAAATACCACTGTCCAAGGGTAGGCCTATATATCGCCTGTTGAGAATCATAGTAGCGAAAGTCCGAAAAGGTTGTTAAAACGTCTTCTCTTTTTAGTGCCAAAGTGACGAAAATATCGATACTTGGAATTAAAAGGTTGTAAAGGACAAAATAGAAAAAATAAGTTATATATACAGAAATTAAAATAAAACATAAGGGCATAAAGGACAAGCTATCTTCGAAACTAAAAGTTTTACAATGGAAAATTGAAGATATCAGCCAAATTGGGATTGTCCAGGTTAATAAAACTCCCAGGATAAGACGTTTCGGCCTGAATTTATTTGGTTATAAATTCAGGCCGAAACGTCTTATTCTGGGAGTTTTATTAACCTGGACAATCCCAATTTGGCTGATACCTCCAATTTTCCATTGTAATCACATCAAAGCCACAATCTCAAAATCAACTAAAAGTTTTAGCTCTGCGCAAATTTGTCAAAAAGGATTAGAACTTCTGAGAAGAAGTGTCTTTCAAAGACAAATAGTACTAAAGTCAGAAAAGCTATGACAGAAAATATTTTTTTTTTCGTATTTTGGCTCTCCTGAAAAGTAGCATTTTGTCCTTTACGACCTTGTAATTTCCAAGAATCGATATATTTCCATTCTTTGCTATTGATTTCGGCCTATTCATTTGTTACCGGATTTTTGCCACTATGATTCTCAGCAGGCGATATATTGGCAGTATCACAAAACTTCTTTTAACGCCATTGAGTTTCTTATTTTTCATGAAACACGCACACAAATGCCTAATAATGGCCCTCCCAAAGACACAGGTGTCGTTTGGGATGCCTAGCTCAATAGCGTTAGAACTTTTATAATAGTGAGATTAGGCTAACATTTCTTCTGTCTCTTGTGGTAGTCTTTACCCACCCGACCGGCTTGATCTTTCTCTTTGTCGCATCTAAATTTGAAATACACAACACCCCCCACCCCTCATCTCTTGTTAAACGAACGATAAATTTGACAGACAATAGGGGCCTATTGATGTTATTGGCGAGGTTCTTGTAGATAGCATGGCATAACACAATCACCATCTAAAAAGTTGCAACAAACTGGAACAAGGCATATTAAAATCTTAAAATGAACAAGTACATTTAATAAATTTTTAGTCTCTCTCCTTTATTTCGCTATATATCTTTATATATACAGTATATTAGTGGTTTGTCGTCTATCCGTCTTTAACTCTTAATTTGAGAAATATCGTATTGTTAATTAAATTTGATTAAAAAAAAAAAAAATTATAATTTTAAAATTTTTTTTTTTTTTTGTAATGCCTATAGAGTAAAATTCATTCATTCATCCATTCATTGGCTAACACTCAATAAAAAATTTAGTTATTAACCCAAAACATTAACTGCATTTGCAGCAATGCATTTGATTATAGCCTATTGCTATTTAACCCTAATTTTATTTATTTTTCTACTCCCTTCACTCACTCAGTTGAATTAAAATTTCATTTATGAGAGAAAAAAATCCATTAAAGCATCCATTGCATATTTTTAAACTAAATTAAATAATTTTGTTTGAATTAATTTTATAATCATATGTGTCTCGCTCTCTCTCTAATTTAGAATCTGATAATTTATTTTGTGAAATTTACAAATATTGATCTTTTACAAAATAGAGAGAGAATTGGTTGGAAGGAGATAAATTGACATAATTCTATCAATACAAACAAAGTATCGCCTATATAATATATTCACTATAGTGTTGCTTCTCAAAAATGTTATATTATGTTGGTCAATATTTTTATAGCAAATTGCTTTGGCCTCCACATAAGAAGAGTTTTAGCAATCATATAACTTGATAAATTAATAATTTTTCTTTGATAACATCTTAAAATAATTTATTTCATGGGGCTCGCTGGTGTAGCGGGCTAGGATGTCAAAGAAGATCCCTGTTCAAATCCTGGACATCAGGGATTTTTTTCATTAAATAAAAATATTTGTTTAATCACTACGAGGAGAGGGAGTTGCTGTGTTATCCTGTCCTGTGAAGGGACGTAAAGAAGGTTCCTCTCAATGATGCATTCTTCGAAAGGAGTAGGCTACACAATTATTATTACGATATATGGTGGGGTCCAGGCAAATTTAATTATACCATTTGGTATCCAAATAATCGGACTACCTCGGATCCGAACAAGCGCCTCGTGGCTTTTAAGACTATCATTATTGACATTTGTCAACAACTCTAACCTCCCAACCACGGAGGAGGGGGAAGAACTTTTTATTTGAATAAGATATTAATATTGAATGAGTGCCTTATTTCGGATTAACATTGATATCATATTTGCAGATCAAGAATTGAATTCTTTACTTGATCTGCAAGAATAAAAAAAAAAATTCTATGTTTACATGTACAGTACATATGTAGACCTATAATTCTGCGAAAAAGTACTACAAAAATGAGTAATTAATCAATAATTTGAATTTTTTTTTAAATAAATTAAACTATTTAAGTATAATCAAGCAAACAAACCCATCCTTAACGAATCGCCTATATAAAAACGGAAATTAATCAATATTAATAAAGGCTTATCTAATGATACATTATCTTAATTAATTTCACCTGGATTTTTGTTATTTGAAATGAAATTAGTGTCTAAAGTCATAAGAATATTTAAAAATTTTTGAGAGTATCCCACTAACAAATAAACATAAATAACAGCCAATATAATTTAAATATTTATTTCTCAATGAAACTAACTACTTTCTCTTCTTAAAAGCCAAAATATTGTCCATATCTAACACAAAAAATATACAAAAGACAATAAACAAAAAAAGGCCAATTATCAAAGTAGCAAATCAGCAGTTGAGAGAGAGAATTTACATTTTAATTCAGCCCAATTTAAATGTGGCTGAAATTCAAGTGCATGTATGAGGGAGATGGAGTTATTCAAAATTGGGGGAAAAAAAAACAAAAAATACAGCTTCCACTCTTTACAAAAATAAAAAAAAAAACCAACTGACGATCACAAGTATAAAATGGGCTGCTTGCCTGCCTATATAGAGAGAGCGCAGACATATTTCACAAAGTCATTGACGAGAAAAAAAAAATTCAAGAGGTTTTAATCTACAAATTAACATTTATATATTTTTATCTGGTTGAAGAGAAATAGAGAGATCGTTAAATTAAATACAAATTCAAAGGTTAAAAATAAAAGGGTTGGAAAAAACGTTCGCTCTTAATATTAGAGAAATAATGTTTTAAAAAATAAAAAATATTTATTTTTATTATTAAATAAATTATATACTTCTTTTAATTTAGTTTTGATTAGGACCTAAAATTTTCGATTGTTGCGGTTATCTTGCTATAGCTTTTCCAATGAGTTTGGCAGGGGATCGAACCCATCATCTTTGGTCTTTAGCTTGTCTTCAACAGATTAAAAAAAAAAAAACTGGGTCATGTGTTTGCTGACTTAGTGCAAAGGATAAACAGTCACTTGACCATCTGCAAAGAAATTTGCTCTCAAGTCCAAATTGAGACAATCTGTTTAAATCAATAAATTTAAATTTTCTGTTACGAAGTAAAAAAGTTGGAATAATATTCTTCACATTTCCTTCGTCTTACTTAAACTGCCTGTCAGTGTTTCAAACAATAATGTAGCGAATTATTTTTTTAATAGATAATTTATCTAATACTAAACCTATTTGTAATTGAGCAAATAGGGTTAGATAAATTGGTTAAAATTTAATTTGTTCAAATTGCATGAAGTTAAATTGTAATTAGAATTGGTCAATTTATAGATTGTTAATTTTCGTTGAATTGAAATAAGTTTTTGTTTAAATGCACAATTAGATCTGGAAAGGGACATATCCTAGAGGGGTTTCCTCTGAAATGGCTATAATTTAGATATTACTATTTTTGAAAAATATTTTCGGTACTGACTTTTTGAAAATCCTTTCGCTCCAACGATTTTGATTAAAAATTCAAAAATCAATTATTCTAAAAATAGTTAATTAAATTTATATATATATATTTATATATATATATATATATATATATATATATATATATATATATATATACTTTAATATTCTACTAGAATATAATTTTAAAATTTTATTTTTTATTTTTTGCTTTTTATTTGTCTAAATTTAGCCGTTGATTGTTTTAAAATATTTGGACCAATAGGAATGCAGGTTAATGTCACGTGGTTCGATTGTTTAGCCGACGGCGGCCATTATCGTCGCCGCCTCTCCTTGTCTCCTCAGTCTTGGCTCAGCCACCAGCCATGGGCCTTTCAAGCTAACCTCTCCACGCTTCTCGGCACAACTTTTTAACAATGCGATGAAACCTACCACCAATTTGGCTATTACCTTAACACCACTAACGATGCCTATGCTCCTGGACCAGTTCCTTATGAATTTCTACTTTCCTTTACACCTACAGGTATTTATTTACCTTTGAATCCTTTTTATGTTGATAATTTTTTTTTTTCAATTTGCTTGGTTGAGAGAAAGAGAATTGAATTGAATAGAACAGTGAGAGACGAACATTTATAGAATGATTGTAGCTGAAAATTATTTTATTTAAATATAACATACTATTATTTCTTTCTAAAATACCCTCTCTTTTAATAAAAAAATGTTCGTTTATATAAAGAGGCCTATATAAGTGAGAGGGTTGAGAGTGAAGGAATCTCTCTCTGTCTTGAGTCGATATGCGTCTATGTGAGTAGGAATTAATTTAAGTATCCGTGCATCTTCCTGCATTGTTCCCTTTCACTTTCAAGCTTTATTAAATGGCCGACTGATCAGATTGCAACAATTTTTCTCAATGATGGGGGAGGGGAATGAGGGTGATATAAAATCTTTTTTTAAATGTATATTAATATTTTCTATTCTATTTATTTTTCCTGATCTTATTTTATTATTATATTTTTTTCACGTGCAGATTATTTTTTACTTTCTCTTACCTCTATATATGTTAATATATAGAGAGAGAAAGTATTGGATTCGTGTCAAAAGTTCGATGTCGAGATTTTGATGGATATACACATTTTGAGGCCCCCTGAATCCAAAAAATCTTGTGTGACTGTCACACAACTTTCTCTTGCCTTCGGTAATCGAAAGTTGTGTTCTGTGCTTGTCACACCAGATTTTTCGTGTCGTCATATATTTAGTTTCCGCCGATATATTAGAATTCAAGATGTAAAATTTATTAGTATTGGAAAATATTTATATTTTGTTACCATTTCTCCTATCTTCTCTATGAAGTACAAGAGTAAAGTGGTCTTCAGAAGAATTCAATGACGAAATGAGAATATACATTTTAAAGAGGATCTAAAAAATAATTGATTTTTGAGTTTTAATCAAAATCGTTTGAACGAATTTTGATTTGAGAAAATCGAAAAAAAAAAAAAAAAAAACTGAAAAACTACTTCAGTAAAGTATTAGTAATTTTTGACAGATTTTGTTTAAAAGCTTATTTTCACTCCCTAGGGGGGTGTCTAACTTAAAAATAAAATTTCAACCGCTTTGCTCAATTCCTTCATGCTTTAAATTGAACCCAGACAGACACACAAACAGGCAGTCAAACAGACACACAGACGGACCATGTTGCGAAAGTGTATTCAGGGTAATCTTTAATTTTTAATTTTAACACCCTTTACCCTATTTAGATGGATTAAACAATGAAAGTTAAAACTTTATTCTTTTTTTCAAATAAATACCTTCTCGTTATAAAAATGTTATTTTTCAAAAACCAAGAAAAAGTTTTTAAACCGTCTCTCCTTTTTCACTCATTTATTCAAAAGGTGTAAAATGAAAACCAAACTTATCAAGTCCAAATGAGCGAGAATAAATAAATAAATACGCTTGAGTATTTACAAAAGAGGGCTGTTAAGCATCAAATCGAATCAAAGTCATTGAATTCGAAAGTGTATCGAAAGAGAACAGTAACAGGGAAAAAAATTAATGCAAATTGTGGAAAAGTCCAATAAACGATGACGAAAAAAAAATTCTTTTTTTTTCTACTTTTCTTTCGTCATTATCCAGAACTTGTCCCCATCGATTTATTTTTATTTTCTTTTAAGGATAGTTTGAATATTAAGGTTTTTTTTTTTGAAAATTTTTTTTCAAATGGTCTCAGCTTCTCCAAGCTGAAGAACCGGTTGCTAGTCTTCAAGGCGTTGCCAATACGCTTTATTTTTTTATTTTAGATTTATTTATTATTTCGCACCAACAAATTTAGAATTTTGTTTCTTTGGAGTACTTAGAGTTCTCTTTCCTCGATTTATAAAACAATATAATTGCCGAGTCTTGTAAAACCCTTCCAAAAAAATTCCAGTGAAACAAAAGTTTTTAATTTTTAAAATCGGTTTCGGCAGTCTTTGGGCCAAAAGCCTTTGTGGCCTTCAGCCAGTAAGTTTATTTTTTTTTTTTTACAAATTTAAGATAGGCCTACATACCGACAGTTTTCTTCTTTAATTAATTTTTTTTAACAAAATTTTAAAAATTAAAAAAAAATAAACAGGCTTGTGTTCCTGATTTCACCCTTTATACCGAATTTGGGGTCTTAGCTAATTAACTAAGATATGGGCTCTTATTTAATCACATATCCTATGTAAACATTAGTATTGTATGTAAATATTGCCAGATAAAAATTTCTGGAGTATTATGCCGGATTCTTTAGTTATAATTAACTAGCTATCCCTCAGATAAGTTACTTGACTTTCGAGTCTTTTTAATTCTTAACTTAACTAGAATTAAAAAGACTCGAAAATCAAGTAACTTATCTGAGGGATAGCTAGTTAATTATAACTAAAGAATCCGGCCTAATACTCCAGAAATTTTTACCTGGCAATATTTGCATACGATTTTATTAACGGTGGCTGATTTGTTCGGATATTAGATACTTTTTTCAACTTTTTTCATTGTGAACTCGTATTTCATGAAGCAACAGAAGGCGCCAGCAGCCAAAGCTAATTAAGATAAGTATTTCATTAACGCCTTTGTTCAAGTTTTGTTTCCCTGGGATTTAATTTGGAACGAAAAGTTTGACCTTGCCTCTTCGACGCCCACCCTTTTTGTATTATCTATATTTTTCAGAATCAAGCCTAATAATGCATACGGGGGTGGGGAAGTTTGCAATTAACCAACACAGCTTAAAAAAAAGGTGTATTAACATTTGCCTCTTTTTATGAAAAAAAAGTAATTATTCTGGCTAAATGACGACTAAAAAAAATAATAAACTACTGACTGCTTTTATTATTATTAACTTTTTTTTTTTATTTATTGAAAAATATGCAAAAAAAGTTTTTTTTTTATTAATAACTTTTTAATACGAACTACATAATCTCACCTTTTAAAGCTCCTATACATTTTTTTCATATTTATTATTAAGCATAGAAATAGAAATGAATATTGCATGTAAAAAAATTTTTTACCCTCAACCCCAAAGGGCATTCTGGTTATTGATTATATATTTATATAAAGCAACTCTCTTATTTGTTGTCTATTTGCAAATTTTTTTAATTAATTACAAATTGATATAAAAGTGCATATTCATAATAATTGAAAGGGTATGTTTGAATCTTTTGAAATCCTTTCCTAGACATTGAGAAATGGACCATTAAATCTATACATAGTCTATAATAATAATTTAACAATTTATGTTCTAATACAGACCCCTATTAATGAAAAGTAGAGCAAACTTGACAATATAATAAAATTTATATATAGGCCAACTCATTATTTTGAAAATGAAAGCGAGCTGTGCGGCTAGTCGTTTTAAAATTCTTTTGAAAAATTTTTATCTCAGAACTTAATCCAAAATTAATATGGAATGAATAAGTTATCATTAATTAGCGTTTTTTATGGTGTAAGTTCTTATCTGGAGGGTAGAAAAAATTTTTTTTATATCTATTCATTTAAGGTCTTTTTCGCCATTTACCTATTTATTCCAATTGATTGGTATCAAATTAATTGAAATAGATTCTTCAGACGGGATGTGAACCCTTGACCTTTGAGAAAAATATTATTGGCTAGAAAAAGAAATTAATAATTAAAATATATTCTTGAATGTTTTTTTTTTTTAAGTAACGATTGGAGCTATTTTATCAAATAAATAAAATATAGTGAATAAAATTCTATTCCGTATTATTTTAATTTTTTTTTTTAAAGAGATCTTTTTTAATCATTTTTATTAGTGAGATCTTAGAGAACAAATTTTTTTAATATTTTCGTTGCTTTCAAGATGACTCATGAGTATATCGAATAAAATCCTGTTAGTTTGGAGATAACAAGTATTTTTGTAAAGAGAACTGTTTTAATAATATTTATTTTTGTGAGCTCCGAGAACAACGCAAACAAGTCCTTTAGTTGCTTTCGAGTCGAGTCAAGTGTCGGTCGGTTGAATTATTCTCTCGTAAAAGTGATTAGTTTATCTTATATTGTGTTTATATTTGTGTAAATAAGGCGTGAATCCACCCCAGCTCATCTCATTATTCTAAAGGTAATTAATATTTACATATCTCATTTGCATAATAGATTACAAAATTATTTATATTTTCAATTGATTTTTTTTTTAACACAATTTTTTAAATATAATCTTATGATAATGTCGTAAAACAAGAAGGGTGCGGGAGGGCTATATCACCCACCCCCTTTAAATTACAAAAATACTATTTTTCCCTCTATAAAAAAATTTTTTTCTCTATTGTTTTTTTTTTTTTTTTTTTGTAAAATTTTTCTCTTCAGACAAATGTTAAGTTCATTCTCTTTCTCTCTCTTTTCTCCCCTTCCCCCTTGCAACCCCACCCCCACCTTAACAGCGACTCTTATAACATAACTAAAAAAAAAAAAATTGAAAATATAAATTCTTAAATGTTATTTCTCGTCAGTGATGATGATCTAAGGTAGTTGGTTACATGGGAATGAGTTTCTATTAGAGCAAAATACTTAAATATTTTTTTTTTTTATAAATATTTTAATAATATTCTTTCCATTTTTTAAAGCCGATTTCAGTCAACTACTCGTTTTTTTTTTAATACTTGAATTATGCATATTTTATAGCGGGAATAGTTGATGAGGACCTAAAAAGATTAGGCTGACGTTTCGGTCTTGATTAAAATCATCGTCAGAGGTTGTGGGCTGTCAATATAGGCCGAGAAAAAAAATACAAATATATAAGTGAACATATAAATAAGATATTTATAATAATTTTATATCAAATTGTAAATATTTATTTACGGGCCACAAGCTCTGAAGATGATCTTTCTCAAGACCGAAACGTCATTCTCAATTTTTCTGTCACGATGAGTTTTTTTTTACTGATATTAATTTATATAGAGGTTTAATTAATTATTAAGCTATATAATAAATGACTTTTAAAATTATTATCAATAAGCTTATATAATTGGCTTATGTCCGTCTGTCTGCCACCCTCTGATAGGACAACTTCAGCAGATGTAATTTCAAATCGAAACTTTTATTTGTTCAAAGAAACCTTCTAGAGTTTTAGGAAAATGTGTGCCCTCTATTTTATTTGAGTAAATTAATAAAGTTATGATTTCTCCCATAGAAAATATATGAGATTTTGTACCCTTCTTAGTGCGGCTAATATTATAAAAATAATCTTTATCGAAAAATTTTTTTTGAACTTATTATTTTTATTGTTAGGATTATATTTAAAAAAATAAACTTGAGTTATTTTCATTAAAAATTTTCAATTTTAATGACGATTATAATTTTTGATAGATTTGTTTAATTCCAACGTCTTTTTTTAAATTCTAAATATTCTCTCTCTTTCTCTTCAATCATGGGAGTAGCCAGGGGAGGCCGTTGCCCCCCCCTGGCTGGTCCTAAAAATTAAAACAAAAACAAGCAAATATATATTTTTCTCATTGGGAATTTTTTTTTTTAACACCCCAATCCACTACATTAATTTAATTTTTTTTTATTTAAATAAATAATTAATAATCTATGTATATATTAATTCCAAACCCCCCCCCCTCTCGCCCTAACGAGGGGTTGCCCCCCCCTAACAAGAAGTCTGGCTACGCCCATGTCTTCAATCATTAGTAATTAATATTTCTTGCCGATCAATAGGTACTTAATGTCCTAGCCATAGCATTAGTATTCCTTTTTACTTTTATTCAAAACTGTCTTCTTTATTCACAAAAAAAGTGAAATGATTTTGCCATTTGAGTCGAAATGTTTGTTCATTTTCTAGTGAAACCTTCTAAGCAAATCGTTTTCCATTTCCATCAATTTCTTCTTCTACGTAATGGTGTGAATGATCTTTCAATATGCCCTTTAAATTTTTTTCCTCTTATGTTGTTACATTCTTGAGATGTCATTTTTTTTTTAAGCTATCAATATTATAATATAAAAATAAAGAATATGTATATTACTGCTTTATTATTATTTAGTCCTTTTGCTTCTCGGGGTCCTGGGTCGCTTGAAAAATGTATTCCTATTGAATTGGCTACCAATCATTTGAAATAGCCTAAATAGGGATGGAATCTAAATGGCCTTAGAGAAATACCTTAAAAAAAATATTTAGTTCATGATGAGACAGAATAGAGTTTGTTCATTTATGATTATTAATATTCTTTGTAATTTTTTTTTATTTTTCGACCCCTTTTGGAAAAAAAAAAAAAAATGAATGTTTTGTTTAATGTCTTTTTCATCATGTGAAGGAATTTAGACTCAGTTCCCATTTATTTCCACCGATTGGAATGGAGGGGGGTGATTTAAGAGGAGGGTGTGAAAATAAAATTTTTTTTTTAATAATTTTTTTTTTTTTAAAAAAAATTTTTTGAAAGAAATTTTTTTTTCTTGAAGGAAAAAAATTCATCCTTCGGGAAAAATATTTTGGGGCGTTGTTTTGTATTTCCTTAAAATTGAAAAAGGGGGGGGGGATTTGGGGGGGGGGGGGCCCCCCCTTATAAACGCCCCTGACCGATTGGTATCAAATTAAATTGTAAAAACAATTTCTCGCTTGGGACGGGAAGTGGTCCTCCGATTTCAAACAACTAAGAAGCTTCACCTCTGATACTTTAATGAAGTATTTTTACTTTTTTTGTTAGCGAGGCGAATGTTTGAATGCAAAGACATTCATCCATACGCTACAATTTTCCACTTTTCTGTAGGAATCTTTGCATGTGTCTTTTGATCCAACCATATCTTATTCTAAATTTGAATTTTGATTTTCGAATTTCAAATTTTGTATCCACAACATTAGAGTCGAGAAGGTCGTAGTATAGAACGAAACGTTGCAGTCAGTTCAATAAGATAAAAAAAAAACATAGCTACTGTTGCTTTTATTTATTCTTATATGTATTTTTTTTAATTTTTCGATTTTCTCAATCGTAACTAACGATTTTGGTTAAAATCAAATATATATTAGATGTTCTTGAAAATGTATTTTCCCTCAAGATTGTTTGAACTGCACTCTACTGTTGTACTTCATAGGAAAAATGGTTGCTATGATAGAAAATATAAATATCTTTCTATTAAATAATTAATTATACATTTTATCTCTTGGGCTCTAGTTTACTACCGTAACCTGGATAGTTCTAGTCACAAATATCTGAGTGTGACAAGCACACAACACAACTTTCAATTACCGAAAGTAAGAGACTAGTCACACCAGATTTTTTGCGATACTTATTATTTGGACCAATATTTTACTGCTGTTTATTTTCTTACGAAATTAAAAAATTATTAATATGAATACATTTTTCAAGCTTAGAATATTGTATAGGCCTATCCTATAATCGTTCTGAATAATTTATTTATTTTATGTTTATTCAATATATAATATTAATAAAAAAAGGTCCATGAAGGATCTAATATTTTTCTCTTTCTTCCTTTGATAATATTTTTCTTTTATTGATTCACGATTTAAAAACTTTATATAGACCTTGAAAGGATAAATTAAGGAGAGGGGATTTCTCTTCGTTTGTGCTTCTTCTTCTTCTTTTTTGAGTTTGATTTGGCCAATATTGGTCCGGAGATTGGTTGCCTAACCAGATGATCAAAAGGACCGTTCAACCCAATAATCTCCCCTTCTCCTGTGAGGGAGTTGCACGGCTAATCCGAATATTTATACTAACAAGCTTGAAGCTTGAATTAAAAAAAAAAAATGTCTTTTAATATAATACCGTAATTATTAAAAAAAAAGATTAATTTTTGTTTTTTAATATTACAAGCTGATTCGTAATTCCAAAATAGAAAATATAGAGGCTATTAAGATTAATTTATAGAGATAACTCTGGAGAATTTATGAATGCACAGCTCAGTCTTCTTGTATTTAATAAAGCTACTTTAATGTATTAAAAAATAATTAACTACAAGGATTAAAAAGTTTGTGTTTAAGGGAAGACATTTTTATGGGGTGTGAAAAATAATGGATATCATCGAACTCGGGATCTCTAATCTTGCCAACATTATTATTCTAATTCAAATACGTGTTTATCTCGAAAATTTTTATTTTTATTTTGAGAACCAGGGCTGCAAACAGTGGGGGGGGCTATATTCTTTGAGCGACAACCTTAAATATTATAATAATAAAAATCTGGTGTGACTGATTGCACAGCGAACAAATTCTCTTATCTTCGATAGTTGTTTTTGATGCTTGACACACCAGATTTTTTTGTGTCGACATATATTTAGCCAATTCAAGTTGTATTGCAAATCAGAAAAATATTTATATTTTATTATCAGGGCAATTATTTCTCTTACCTATTTTATGAAGTACAAGAGTAGAGTGTACTTCAAACAATTTTGAGGGCAACATTTTAAAAAGTATCAGCCCTTGGGCCATAGCACCGTGGTAGATAGCTTCTTGCCTCTAGTGTTAAAAGTTACCAGTTCCCATCCCGTATCATGCGACCAAAAATATATTTCAATTGAATTGACTACCAACCGATTGAATTAAAGAGAGGCGGGATTTAAATAGTCCCAATTCCGAAAAAAAACCTTAAATTAAAAAAAAGCATCTAAAAAATAATTAATTTATGAATTTTAATGAAAATCGTTAGAGCGAATTTTGACTTTCATGACCGATTAAACTTCGTGTTCTCCCAGTGTGATATCTCACTTAAATATAAAATTTCAACCTCGTAGCTCATTTCTTTCATACTTTGTATTTTGAACACACACAGACCATTTTGCGTGACCCACTTTTTTTGAACTCGGGGGATCTCAAAATGTGCTTATTCATCAAAATCTAGGGAACGATTTTTTGACATAAACCCAATACTTTCTCTTCCTCTCTCTTTCTCTATATACAGTTTATACATGTATATACCATATATATAGATAAGATATATAGATAAGAGAAAGTAAAAAGTAATTTTCATGAAAGTCAAGGGGCCCATGTATTTTGAGATCCAATCTTGAAATTTCATTAAAATATAATAATTTTGATATTTTATCTGTGAAAAAAAAAAAACTAACAAAGAAAACTGACGTTTAAATAACAATTTTGTATTATTCAATGCAATGAGAGATATTATATAAATATAGTCGTTTTTAACAAAATTTTAAATCAGTTTTTTCATGGGGGATGGGGCCATATCGATATTTAGCTCCAGGGCCTTGCAAGTCTCTCGGCGGCCCTGAGAGGGATCATATTTAATGACTCGGTTTGATCTGATTTTCCGAAATCAGATAGTTAAAACATAATTAAAATTCTTCCATAACTTTATTTATTGTTCTAATTTTAAATAAAAAAAACCACGAGTGAATATAAATACTTTCTTTAAACATAGCAGACGTCTCCTTCTCGCTATATCATAAATTGATCTAAAACTTTTTCCGATAAATATTTGAAAGCATTTTCTTTGCCAGGTCACTGGAATTCTTTCCAAATTCTTTTTTTTTTTTCAAAGTGAATTAATTTTTACTTAACACTTAATTTTTTTTTATTTGTTCACACCCGCCTTCACTAGGAATTTTTATTTTTTTCTTTTCTGTTAATTCGGTATTCATCACTAAAAAAAAAAATATTTCCGGTGTATATTTATTTCTTCCTTGAATCTAGTATTACGATTATGTCATGACGATTTTTTTGTTTTTGCATTTCTATTTCTACTTTACTTTTGTACTTCATAGAAACAATAAGAGAAATTATTTATTTTTATAAGTTTATAAATTTTACATCTCATATTCTAATGTAACGCCGGGAATTAAATATCTGGTGTGGCAAGCACAGAACACAATTTTCAATTACCGAAGTGTGCTGTTCGAACAGATTTTTATAAAATCATGTTTGAGGTTTACTTCAGCCCTCGATGATTTATTCATCTTAAAATATCTACTAATAATAACAAACGAACATTTACGAGTGTTAGTAAAAGATATAAATCTATAAATACACAAAGGTATATAAATAGGAATAAAAACATACGGTTTAAATTTAATTGTTTTACGTTTCTTACTTGGATGAGGAGAAACAAATCAGAGGGTAGCTTATTCTTACTTGTTTACGGAAGTGATTCAAAAAAAATTTTTCTTTTAGTTATGGTCTTTCAAAAGAGAATAAAAAACAATTCCTGCTCAATAATGCAAATAGGAAATAACACTTAGGTGTTGAATTAAATAGGAAATTGAATATTTTTTGTCAGAATTTGGATTTTGTACAGAGGCGATTTTTTTTTGTTTTTTTTTTTTTTAAACACCACACTTTTTTCCAATTCACACACACATACACATAGTCTTTTCGGCAGCTTAGGCCATTTAAGACTTTTTACGATACCCGTTATTTGTAAATATATCAATTGAGGGTCCAGGCATTCTTATTTAAGCCATTTCGTATGCAAATGGCTTAAATAAAATAATCGGACGGCCTGAGATCCGAACCCTCGACTCTGGGTATACAAGGCAGGCGCGCTACCAACTACGCCAAGCCCGAGGGCTCGAGGCGGGGGTTGTTTTATAGCAAATGTAATTCAAATTTTATATTTAAGTTAGACACCCCCTGAGGCGTGAAAATAAGCTTTTAATTAAAATATATATTCTCATTTTGCCCTTGAAATCTTATGAAGTCCACTTTACTCTTGTACTTCATAGGAAAGATAGGAGAAATGATTGCCATGGTAACAAAATATGAATATTTTCTGTTTTTTTTTTTTTTAAACATTCACACTTTTTTCTAATTCACACACACATTCACACAGTCTTTTCGGCACTTAGGCCATATAAGACTTTGACGATAACCGTTATTTATGAATTTATCTATATTGGGATCCAGGCATTCTTATTTAAGCCATTTGGTATCCAAATGGCTTGAATAAAATCATCGGACTGCCTGGGGTCCGAACCCGCGACGTTTGGTATACGAGGTTAGCACGCTAACCTCTACACCAAGCCCCGAGGGCTTCTAATGTTTATAAGTTTTATTTTGAATTCAAATGTACCCTACTGTCGGAAACTAAACATGTATCGACACAAAAAATCTGGTGCGACCAGTCACTCCAGATTTTTTTCTTTAAATTTGCTTAAACTCTTTTTTGGGATCTGAGACCATTTACTCCCCGTCCCTATTTATTTCAATTGATTGGTATCCAATTCAAATGAAATAAATTTTCTCGCCTTGGACGGGATGCGAATCCTTGATCTTTGCCATAAGAAGCGAATGCTCTACCTCTGAGCCCTAGGTCAAGGGCAGTTAGTTAATTAAAATATGTAGTGAACTTCTCGCTAAAAATTAGACTGACAGACTTATTAATTCGAAAATTTGTCAATTTGGTTGCCTATCTTCCAGCGACTAAACAAAAACTATACATTTCGATATAAATAAATCTTCTCTCGTTTTTTTTTTTTTTTTTTTTTTTTTTTATTTCGAAATTGCATATAATTATATGATCATTAAATAAAAAAGATGCTCTCTTGAATATAACATTCTAATTAATACTCTAATTCATTAGTTAAATAATAATAATAATAATGATTACTGTTTGTCTGTACGTTCTCTTATATTTATTTTTTTTCCTCCCCGCTGTTAGGCGCTTGTATGAACATTAAAATAATTAAAGGAAATTAAGTAAGATCATATTCCTTAATTACCTTTTACTCGTTATATATCATTCGCTCCCCTCCCTCCCCCTCCGCCTATATTTCTCTCTCTCTTTAGTAATTAAAGAAGCAAATCTATTTTCTATTGATATTTATTTCCTCTATTGAAATAACACAAATTACAGATTATTAAAATGATTAGGGTATTAAAAGTAATTTTTCTCTCTCTAATTTGATTTTGAACCCCCACTATCTTCCACTTGTTGTCTTGTATGTATTGTTGTTGGTATTATTTTGTTATAGATAATTCTCTTAGGATCACTCTGATTTTTCGACTTATTTTACCTGAAGGCATTAGAAAAAATTTCTCTTCTCTATTTTATTGTCATTTTAATAAAAAGGTTAATTCTTTTTATTACGTTTTATTATTACACTATAAATTTTATGCGGAGTAATAAAACGATTAGTTCTGATTTCTTTTTTTTCTCTATAAGAACTTCTCACGGGGATTAAAATTCAGTTGAGATGTATATTTCCATTAGAAAGGGAAAAAAAGTCTTTCGACTTTTGTCAATTTTAAGACTTTCCTGAATTGCTTAGATATCTTCAATTAATTTCCATTAATTAAATTATTTCATGGTTGAACAAAAAATGTTAAATATTTATTGCATTTTTATCCCTCCTGTCTGATTCATTATAGGCTATTATTTATTATAATTTTTTTCTTTTTAATAAAAAAACATTTCGATTGCTCTTAGCGTAGTAAACAGGTGTAATAATGCAAACAATATCATGTTGTTGTTGACATTACCATGACATGATTTATACTGAGGTAACAGAAGATGATGTATGCCCTATGACATCACATCGTTGTTTGTGTAAATGATAAACGCAAAAATTGTAAACTTTCAAGCTTACAAGTTTCGCTTTATAAAATAATGCCATGATTTATTTATTTATTATTAAAAGGAGATTTAATTTATTTTTATTTGATAGACAAAAAAAATTCACTTTGATCTTTATTTATATTCAAAGTTTTGTTACAATCGTCAAATCTTTTAAATAGGCTACATGGAGATGTAGATGAAATTATGAGTATGGTTTTTTTGGATTTCTGGGGGTCTCAAATCGTCCAAATGGAAATTTTGATTTATTATTAGTGTTTATTTTTCTTTTATTATTAGTGGTTTAGATAGAAAGTAGATTTGAATGGAACGTTTTTTATTTTGCTTATTTATTTAAAATGTTTCTCTTGCTTTTTATAAAATATTTGGGAATAACTTTCCAAAGACTTTCTCGTATCCGCTAAAATGTCCTTTTGAGTGTGAGTAAACACGATTACTTAAAAACACAAGCATCCAGATCGATGAAAATTGATATCTATATACTTCTTACACTAAAATTGAAGATCTGTAACAACTTTTAGAGTAAAAATTAGGAACCGACCGAATATTCGGTTTCGGTTACGGTTTCGGCCAGGTTCGGCCAAAAATCATGGTTTCGGCCGTAGTTTCGGTTTCGGCCAAAAAGTGGCCGAACCTTTCGGCCGGCCGAAACCAGAGTCTGAAAAAATGGGATGAGACTCGCATGCAAAAAAAAAAAAAAAGGTCAAATAATTTGCACTTGAGGGAGAAAAAAAATTTAGTCTCCCTAAAAAAAAAAAGGTAAAATGATTTTCACGGGAGGGAAAAAAAAATTCAAAAAAAAAGTTAAAATGAAAAAAAAATTTTTGTAGGAAATACAAGTTTCGGTTTCGGTTACGGTTTCGGCCGAAACTAAGGTTGAGGCCGAATATTCGGTTTCGGTTTCGGTTTCGGCTGAAAATCTTGTTTCGGTCGGACCCTAGTAAAGATATCAACCGGAAGAGCTTTAAGTTTTGAAATTTGTAATTTTTTTAATATAATTTACACAATTTTTAAAAGTTTTTATTCTTTCACGCTTTTTGAAATCTGAATACTTTTTGAGATAATAAAAAAAAGAAGAATTTTCATGCTAATATTGAAAAAAAGCTAAAAAAAAAACAAGTATCCAACAAGTGTCAATAAAAACCATTTCTTCTATCTACCCTATGAAATACAAGAATAAAGTGGGCTTCAATGGCAAAATGAGAATATACTGGTACATTTTAAAGAGCATCTAAAAAATAATTGATATATGAATTGTAAACAAAATCGTTGGAGCCAATTTTGAGAAAATCGAAAATAACTGAAAAAGTACACCAGTAAAGTACTTGTACTTTTTGGCCGATTTTGTTCAAAAGCTTCGTGTCAAGTCCCAGGGGAGGGGGGGGGTACCTAACTTAAATATAAAATTTCAAACTCCTAGCTGTTTTCTGTTTTTTAATTATTTTTTTTTTAACACTCACACCAGATTTTTCCATTCACACACAGTTTCACAGTATTTTCGGCAACTTAGGCCAGATTAGACTTTTACGATAACCGTTATTATGAATAATATTTATTTTGGGGTCCAGGCATTCTTATTTGGTAGCCAAATGGCTTAAATAAAATCATCGGACTGCCTGAGATCCGAACGCTCGACCCTTGGTATACAAGGCAGGCGCGCTACCAACTACGCCAAGCCCCAAGGCGCTCTTTTCGTTCTTGTTATATTTTGTTCACGGGCACACACACACAGAATGACAGACCATGTTGCGAAAACCGCTTTTTTGGTTTCAGGGGACCTCAAAACTTGTATATCCATCAAAATCTCGACATCGAATTTTTGCCTGAATCCGATACTTTCTCTCTCTATATATAGAGGAAAGAGAAAGTAAAAAGAGAAGTAATATCTCTTGCTTTAAAGATTAAAATTTAAATAAATAAAAATTTTTCGGGTAAATCGATAAGAGGAGAGTAGCAGTCTTATTTTTAGAGAATAAGCAAAAAAGAGAAAAAAAAAAAAAACTCAAAAGCTTTTAAACGACTTTGACAGTTCTTTTTTTTTTTTCTAAGAGTGAAATTTTCTTCTGACAGGAGATTGAAACTTTTTGAATCGAAAATAATATAACTCATTTGTCAAGATTCGCTTTTTTCTAACATATTCTCTTAAATTAATTTTCTTTTACGCTGAAAGATAAAAAAAAAAAAAGTAATAGAAACAATTTTATTCTTTACAAGATAATACCTTTACACCTTGAGCTCTTTTTTAGATAATTCATCTTGACTTTCTTTTAATATAAATAAGTTGCCCCAAAGAAGCCAAATTATTGTTTGTTTTTTTTTCTTTTCAAGTAAAGAAGAGACAAAATTGAAAAGTAACTTATTATTTCATTATTTTTAAAAGAAGTTGAAAATGTTTGAAAAATTTTTAAGTTCAAGTTTCCATTACAAATTTAAGTTGATAACGGCAACAGCACAAGAAGTAATTATTCGTAGAACTAGGATTACTTTGATAATTGCAGATGTAGATTCAGGGTTCCAAGAATAAATCAAATAGTATTTAATTTATTCTCTATTATTGGATTTGTTCCCCTTCTGCAACAATCAAAGTAACCCTCATTCTAGGAATATATTTTAAATTCCTTATGGTATTTATTGCTTTGAAGGTGTGCGAGGGGATCAATTTCGGTCTCAAGAGTGCGAATGAATTTACAAGGCTTGAATTTAAATGAAATTCGGAGAATAAAAATAATATTTGTCTCAAGCAGCATTCACAATCTTTTGATTGACACAAATATTGTAAATTTTGCTTCCAGAATCCACACATTCCTGTTCCTACGAGAAAGGTTGAGGGAAAGACAATAAACAAAATTCCACAATAGTCAATCATGCCACTTCACATTAATTTATTTTTTACTTTCTTTTCCCTATATGTATATGTTAATATACTTATATATAGAGAGGAAATATTGGATTCACGTCAAAAATTCGATGTCGAGATTTTGATGGATATACACGCTTTGAGGTCCCCTGAGTTCAAAAAATTGGTTTTCGCAACATGGTCTGTCTGTCTGTGTTTCTGTGAACAAACAAAAAATATCTCAATAACGGTAAGAGCTACGAGGTTGAAATTTTATATTTAAGTTAGTCACCCGCCTAGGGCGTGAAAATAAGCTTTTAATCAAAATTGGCCAAAGAGAACTAGTACTTTACTGATGTACTTTTTCAGTTTTTTCGATTTTCTCGAAATTCGTTCTAACAATTTTGATTTAAAATTCAAAAATCAATTATTTTTTAGATGCTCTTTAAAATGTATATTCTCATTTTGCTCTCAAAATTGTTTGAAGACCACTTTACTCTTTTTACTTTCTCTTACCTATGTATATATGTAATATATATATAGAGAGAAAGTATTGGATTCATGTCAAAAATTCGATGTCGAGATTTTGATGGATCTTCACGTTTTGAGGTCCTCTGAATCCAAAAAAGTGGTTTTCGCGACATGGTCTGTCTGTCTGTGTGTGTGTCTGTGTGTCTGTGTGTGTGTCTGTGTGTGTTCAATTTTAAGCATGAAGGAATTGAGCTAGGAGGTTGAAATTTTATATTTAAGTTAGGCACTCTCCTAGGGCGTGAAAATAAGCTTTTAATCAAAATCGACCAAAGAGTACTAGTACTTTACTGATGTACTTTTTCAGTTTTTTTCGGTTTTCTCAAAATTCGCTCTAACGATTTTGATTAAAATTCAAAAATCATTTATTTTTTAGGTGCTCTTTCAAATGTATATTCTGATTTTGCTCTCAAAATTGTTTGAAGACCACTTTACTCTTGTATTTCATAGGGAAGATAGGAGAAATGGTTGCCATGGTAACAAAATATAAATATTTTCCCATACTTATAAATTTTACATCTTGAATTCAATTGTACCCTACTGTCGGAAACTAAATACATGTCGACACGAAAAATCTGGTGTGACAAGCACAGAACACAACTTTCGATTACCGAAGGTAAGAGAAAGTTGTGTGCTGTGCGCCAGTCACACCAGATTTTTTACTTTCTCTTACCTATGTATATATGTAATATATATATAGAGAGAAAGTATTGGATTCATGTCAAAAATTCGATGTCGAGTATTTTGATGGATCTTCACGTTTTGAGGTCCCCTGAATCCAAAAAAGTGGTTTTCGCGACATGGTCTGTCTGTCTGTGTGTCTGTGTGTGTTCAATTTTAAGCATGAAGGAATTGAGCTATGAGGTTGAAATTTTATATTTAAGTTAGTCACCCGCCTAGGGCGTGAAAATAAGCTTTTAATCAAAATTGGCCAAAAAGAACTAGTACTTTACTGATGTACTTTTTCAGTTTTTTTCGATTTTCTCTAAATTCGCTCTAACGATTTTGATTAAAATTCAAAAATCAATTATTTTTTAGATACTCTCAAATGTATATTCTCATTTTGCTCTCAAAATTGTTTGAAGCAGACTTTACTCTTGTACTTCATAGGAAGAATAGGAGAAATGGTTGTCATGGTAACAAAATATAGACTAAATATTTTTCTGTTTATAAATTTTACATCTTGAATTCTAACATATTGGCGGAAACTAAATATATGTCGACACAAAAAATATGGTGTGACAAGCACAAAACACAATTTTCGATTACCGAAGGTAAGAGAAAGTTGTGTGCTGTGCGCCAGATGTTTATAAATTTTACATCTTGAATTCTAACATATTGGCGGAAACTAAATATATGTCGACACGAAAAATATGGTGTGACAAGCACAAAACACAATTTTCGATAACCGAAGGTAAGAGAAAGTTGTGTGCTGTGCGCCAGTCACACCAGATTTTTTTTTTAAACACTCACACTTTTTTCCCATTCACACTGCACTCACACACACATAGACACAGTCTTTTCGGCAACTTAGGCCATTTAAGACTTTAAACGATAACCGTTATTATGAAAATATATATTGGGGTCCAGGCATTCTTATTTAAGCCATTTAGTAACCAAATGCGACCGTTCACAACAGATTTTCGAAATTTCTATTTGTCTAAAAGTCAAATAATGTTATTAAATGTCAAATAATTGGTAGCCAATTCATTTTAAATTTATTTTTCTCACTTGGGAGGGGAAGCGAACCCGGGACCTCAGGTTGATTTTTTCAGATTTTTTCAAAAGTCATTATTCTCTCATATACTGTTTTTCAGCGTTGATTGAAAAAATTCCATCTTTTTCAAACAAAATTCTACGTAATTAAAAAAATATTTTTACACAAACTTTTTTTATTATCTCTTCAGCATCTGAGGCTCTACATTTAGCCACGTATTAACTCAAAATATGGCCATATTTTTATTAATATAATGTCAATTGGTATCTAATTTAAAATATTCATAGAAGACTCAATTTTATTCTTTTTTCTAATTTAAATTTATTTATGAAATTTGTCTTAGAACGTTATCAATGTAATTCCGATTCATTATATAAGTTTACGTGGAAAGAGGAATTGGATACGTTCTTGAGTTTTGCAAGTCTCTCCTCTCATTTTCCCCAATTTTATCTCAAAATTGCACATTCTACTCGTCTCTCTATCCTTTAATAATAAAGTTAGAAAGGTTATATATTATATTATTTAAAGAGCGAGAGAGAGAGAGACAAAATAATCCAATAATATCAAAAACCTTTAATATATGTTTGTTGTTGAGGCAACTTTCTGTCGTTTCTCTTTTTTTTTTTTTTTTTGAAATTTAATCTCCCTCTAAAAAAAATTTCTTCTTACCCATTAAATGATAACATTCATATATTTTGAGATGATCAATCATCATTTTGACACAGCTACACTTTTAAACACGAGTGGATGCTGTTAGATACGTCCTCCCAATAGTTATTTGGCAGTTAAATATTAAACAGAGGCCAGTATAAGATAGGACAAGTCATCCATATTCATCAAACATCAAAAGAAAATATGGAAATTTACTCTCAAGTCCTTTTGGATAGATATATATTTGCAAAAAAAAAAAAAAAAAAAAAAAACGAATATTTAATATCATTTTTTAGAGATCTTTAGAAGTTGGAAATTATTCAGATTCAGAGTAGCATCAGACTTCTTACATTAGCTATTTTATTGTTTATGTTATATCGCTTGCTGGATACAATAGTACAAAACAACTCAAAAAGTTATGGACTCACTAACTGTATATAAATTGTATCATGTATAAATTGGACATAAAGTTCTCTCTAGCTTAGCTAGATCGATCATTCTCACAAAATAATCGTTCAATTTACAAGATACAATTTAAATACATTTATTGGGTACCTTTAATTAACTCTGGGAACCATAAACAATGTGGAAAGACTGAAGATGATATTATAAAATTGTTCCGAAACGTTTCGATTGGTTTGTTCAGCAAAGGGAGGATTTTATTTTTGGATTATTTTTTTTTTCCTAGTTTGTTTTGTTTCTTTGTTGTTTTTGTATTGTGATTGTTTGGATCTAGCCCCCTAGAACTTGTACCTCTAATTTTACTTTCTCTTACCTATATATGTAATATATAGTGAGAAAGTATTGTGATCATGTCAAAAATTCGATGTCAAGATTTTGATGGAAAAGCGTTCTGAGTCCAAAAAAGTGGTTTTCACAACATGGTCTGTCTGTGGGTGCGTGCGTGCGTGTGTGTGTGTGTGTGTGTGTGTGTAAACAAAATATCTTAAGAATGAAAATTCGTGAAAATAGTTTGAAGTAGGCCTTTACCATTTTACTGATGTACTTTTTCACATTTTTTCTTAAATTTTCTCGAAATTCAAAACAATTTTAATAAATCAATCATTTTTTTAGATGCTCTCTGAAAAATGTATATTCTCATTTTGCTCTCAACATTTTTTGAAACACACAATATTTTATTTATTTTTTGCCTTGTGGCTTAGCCATCCAGCCAGTTCACTGAATTCATATATTTTATAAAAATTACAATCGTTAAAAAATACATAATTACAAAAAAATACTCTATAAACAACATATTTAAAAAAAATTTACCAACAACACTACAACAAAATATTAAAAAAAAAAAAAATAATACACTTATGAACCATAAACAACATAATACAAATTATTCATTATAAGAAATAACAGAAAGTAAAAATGGTCGAGAATCACATGATTACAAACCAAAATTGTTCTAAATTCTATTTTAAAGTTGTATTTGTCCTGCATTGATTAATTAATTCAGCTTTTCAAGTTCTTCTGAATTAGAAGATTTTAGTAATTGTAGAAAATTAGTTAGGATTGAGTTTTATTCCATGTATTTTGCGGTTGTTCTCATGTTTGGAACATCACCACCTATTAGATGAAAGGGTGTAGCCGGAGGGATCACAGAAAGGGATAATATTGAACCTTGAGAACCTGAGCTGGTGATCGGGGCTGAACAGGTTTATGATTGTATTCTACAATTACATATCATTAGCATAAAGGAAAATAAATTGTTATTGACTTAATTAAATCTGATGTTACTTTGAAATAGGTCTATTTGTCTAATATTCAAGATAAAGTGTGAATGAAAAGAAAGAATTTATAATAAAATGTATATTTGACAATATTTGCCCTGATGAAGGTCGCGATTGGCGACCGAAACGTCGGCGAATAAAAAATTAAATAAAAGATTTTTTTATTTAATCTCCTGGCTGCAAAGTCACTGCAAATTCCTGAGTAAAATATTTATTTTTCGAAAGCTATTAATTTCTAATTTTATTGAAATCATTTTTATTATAATAATAAATTTGAATATGAAATATTAATTTTAATAAAAATCATCGCTACACCAAATCACTGTCTGGCATATCATTCTAAGAACAGTTGATTGTTCCCCCCCCCCCCCCAATATCCCCTCTCAGTTCAAAGTATTACCTCCAACTTAGGATATTGAAATAGAGTAATAGGGAATGAATAAATAACGAACGTTCTGACTGCACATTAATAACTTATTTTTTTATTATCCATAAAATAACAAAAAAAAAAAAAGTAATTTATTTAGCGAACTAATATCTCTGTGATTTAATCCAAAATTTTGGCGATAAATGCCAATTTAAATGCTAATATCAATTATATTTTATGATATTAAAGAAAGTAAAAAAGAATTTTTTTATGTATTTTAAATCTTGGTGCTGTATTTTATTATTGAAAGGGAGAATAAACAAAGATTTTTTATCTTGTGTTGAGCTAAAACCCTTTTTGTAGGATGTTGTTTATATATGAAGTATCTATTGAGAGTGGAGCAGAAGACTTGTTTGTATTTATAAAAGAGTGTTGTGTTATTGACGCTTCCTCTTATCTTTCTATATTTTAAAAATTCAGAGAGAAATTTACAAATAAAGATAGAATAGGGGTTGCGATTTATTGTTTTGTTTGTCAATTATTGAAAATAGGATTTGTCAAGCTAGAACTAGATAATACAGTATCAAATCGATTAACTATTAGGGAATAAACTGGGACTCATCACAGAATAAATTAGTCAGTCGCTGACGTTTTCAAAGAAAAGATATCCCTCTGGTGGAAATTAGAGCAAAAGTTAGAGATGCATACATTTAAATTTAATTACAAATCAAAAATTAATCCTTTATCTTCTTAAAGGATCTATTCATCTTATCAAAAACATTTTTGCGGGACCAATGACGAAAAATAAATTTCGTCCGAAATGTCTCCTTCGGCATTTGGCATCCAATGCTTTTGTTTTTTTGCTGTACATATACTTGCTCTTCCTAATTTCTAACCTTAACCTCAACTTCTCAATATTAGAAAATCATTGTGTGGTTTTATGAAATACATTGATACAAATAATACACATATAAATAAACACGTTACAAAAACACTGATACCAACAATACATTATTTATGGTTCTTTCAGCAATTTAATCTATAATTTTTATATAATACATAAAATTTCAAAATTTTCCTATGCAAAAAGATTATTATGAATTTACGTCATTCATATTTTTATATACGTAATAAATAACAGTTTGATTATTGAAGAAATCCCAGTAGATCTATTCCGTGATTTGGATTGGATTATAAGAGATGAGAATGAATATTTATGAATGTATGTTTTTTTTTTCCTCTCTTACTAATGTGTATGTGTGTGTGTTTTGTGTTGTGGCAGGCGGGCGTTGAGCCAGCAGCCGAGCCAACCGCCACCACCACCAGCGCCGGCGCCGACGTCATCCTCAGCCTCAAGTCTGGCTATGGTGGGTGTAGGGGGGCCACCACCCCCTACACCAACACCATCCATTGTAGCGACCACCACTGCTACTGCCACCGCCCCCTCAACAGCACCAGCCCCTTCGCCGCCATCATCAGGGGCTGGGGGTGGCGGTGGTGGTTCATCACCCGCCCCCCAACAGCAGACGACTTGCTCTTCAGGACAGAGTAGCCCCCCTTCAGCTCAGGCCACCCCCTCTACAGCCAGTACAGCCTCTACAGCCCCTGTTGGTGGCCCCACGGATTCTGCACCCACCAACCATTCAGTCCCAGTTGCTGTTCAACCACCACCTTCCATCTCGCCTTCGCTAGCGACTCGGCCGCCTCCTCATTCACCCTTCCAAGGTAAGCGCTAATTGCACTCCCTTCTCTTTTATTTATTTATTTACTATAAGGCTAACAATTCACCTAAGCAGAGAGGGATATTTCCTTAAAAAAAAAAAAAAAAATCTAAAATAGATCACCTTCGCCATAACAAAGAGATTTTAAAAAAAATGATGCGGTAACATGAACTAGAAAGTAATTTTTTTTAACAAAAAAATTTCTAACTCAAAATTTTTTTGAATTTTGCCCGCAAATTCTCTGAAAAATAATCTAATTTGATTCCATTCTGCAAGCTCTCTGCCATTCATTTTACAACAAACAGATAAATGGCAATCAAAATATTAACAAAATTTCAGGATCAATTTTATTTCAATGATATTATATAGAGATTTGTCATATTATATCTTCTAGGCCACTCTATCAATAATCCTTTTTTGACTAGTTGTTTCTTTATGGCTGGATATTATGATATGAGGATGTGGCATAAGGGCAGCCAAGGCGAAAAATAAAATAAAAATCTATTTCTTGTCGACGTTTCGAGTGCCGATCGCACTCTTCATAAGGACCTACGATCAGTCAAACAATTTTATTGTAATAAATCATAATTTACACAAGAGATAATTTACACAATAAAATTGTTTGACTGATCGTAGGTCCTGATGAAGAGTGCGATCGGCACTCGAAACGTCGACAAGAATAGATTTTTATTTTATTTTTCCCCTTGGCTGCCCTTATGCCAAAACCTCATCCTTTTTTGATATTCTAAATAATTTTGGGTTTTATGCCTTGGTGTAGGGGTTAGCGTGCTTGCCTTCTATACCAAGGGTCGTGGGTTCAGATCCCAGGCAGCTCGATGATTTTATTTAAGCCATTTGGATACCAAATGGTTATCCTCAAAGTCTTATATGGCCTAAGTTGCCGAAAAGACTGTGTGTATATGTGCGTGAGTGGGAGTGTGAATGGGAAAAAAAGAGGATGCAGCCAATAAATTGATCCTCTATTTAGTATTAAACACTCTTTTATGGAACATTTTGTCTGGGATCAACCCTGCCATCTTCAGCCTTCAAAGAGCATATTTAAATTTTGTATACAAAAATAGTGTCATTTGTTAATACAAGTTATTTGCATTTTATGTCCAACGAATGTAATTATTCTTAAAAATACTAACAAGTGATACCACGAAGTTCAGGCTTATAATGAGTTTATAAGCCTTCGTGGTATCACTTGATGGTATTTTTAAGAATAATTACATTCGTTGGACATAAAATGCAAATAACTTGTATTAACAAATGACAAATCTATTTTTGAAGGCTGAAGATGGCAGGATTGATCCCAGCCGAAATGTTCCATAAAATAGTGTTTATTACTAAATGAGACTCAATTTATTGGCTGCATCCCCTCTTTCCTATTCAACATTTTGTT
>JAKCPI010022392.1:0-15585 GCA_023213315.1 Euborellia annulipes | reverse complement strand
CCCCGGGGATAAGCCCTTTGTCTGAGCCCGAAGGGGACCATGCGTAGATCGCTCTATTTCATTTCTCGCCTTTTATTCTAAGCTAGCCCCCACCCCCATTCAAAAACGTCGTCGCCATTCATCTCTTTTTTTCATACAATAAATAAAGATATTTATAACTCACCAAATTGAAGAGGGCTCTCAGCAAATCCCAATCTTGTATTCACACCGACGAATAAGATTTCTTATATGATTTCCAGCCTCAAATATTTTTCTTTCATTTAACCCTTTTGCTTGTTTATAAACTTCGTTCAGCCATCGTTTGCACATTTTATAAGCCTTTTATTAAAATAAAATAAATCGATCAGCTCAAGCGTATAAAATTAATCTCAAATTAAAAAACTCACTCTGATAATAGGATCAGGATTTTTCGGAGCTGGGAGCCACACATCTTTGCTGACTGCTCGTCCATATAAACCAGTTAGGAAATATTTTATACTTTCCATCGTTCTTTGTGTGTCGGTGAATCGAATCTAAAAAGAAAATCTATAGCCTATACTATCATTTAAGCTTCGTTTGCACTACTCTAGTATTTTAGTGGAGTAACGAGTCATTTAGTAACTAAACGTGTCAGAACATCAAAAGTTTAGTCGAGTTAATCAATTTTGTTTCATTTTTTTCGGGCGTGTATCACCCCCACCACGTGTCCACTACTAAACAACAAATTGGGAAACAAGTCGGAGCCTTTTGGTTTTAGTCGAGTTCATTAGTTGCATCAAAAATGTCATTTCGCTGGGGCGAAGTTAAAATCGACCCAACTGTCGAAATATCTAATGCTAATTCCTTCACAAGACAATACGAAGCTCATTTTCGTAGCCATAACCTCTTTTTACTTATCACCCAAATTTCCTCGTCTGCTTCTTTTAAAAAAGTCTTTACCGGTCAAGGGCGGATCCAGAGGTGTTTCTCGGGGGGGGGGGGGGGGGGGGGGGTAATCTGGTGTGACGCGTCGCACAGCACCAAAAATTTTGTTTTTCGCGGAACCAAAATTTTGATTTTGCGGAACCAAAAATTTTTTCATGTGCTGTTCGCGGAACCAAAAATTTTTAAATTTTTCCCGTACGTAAAAATATTTTACCTTTTTTTTAAGAGAGCCAAAATATTTCCCACCCGCGGAACCAAAAATTTTTTTATGTGCCGTTCGCGGAAAATTTCACTCTTTTGCGGAATCTGGTATTTTCGTGAGAATATTAATACAAATCAAATTTTTAATTATTGATTTTTAAAATTTTACGTTAAAAATATATTTTTTCAAATCTCGGGGAGGGTAATTACCCCCTTTACCCCCCCCTTGTATCCGCCCTTGTTACCGGTACGCTTCCTCTCGTCTTTAAATGCTAATATATAGAAAGTAATGCATTCATGTCAAAAATCTTCATCCCTCGTCTTATTATTCCCGCAGAGCGAATAGGCGGACATTTTTTGTCAAAAATGTGATGTGGATCTCCTGAATCCATAAAAGTGGTTCCCGCAAAATGATCTGTCTGTCTGAATTGAGATCTTTTTATATTTAGGATCATCAGAATAATCTTTCTATTGTCTGCCGGGGATAACATAAAAGATCAACAAGTCCGACATACAATACATATGATATAAATGAAAATAATAAAAGTTGGACTAGAATTTTGAATAAAAATTTTATATTCAACAACAATCCTTTAGGTCCTTCAATTAATATCAGGATGTAGATAAATAAAAATCTGGAGAAGATATTCAGGCCAATTTATTCGGATTTTCTCCTCCAGCCATACGTCTACGTTTTGAAGTTCAAACGACTCCTTCTTCAGGATCATGCGGGGTTAAGAATCAAATTTGCCCGCAATTTTGTCTTAAGAGTTGTACAATGTGGCTGTAGGCTTAATGATGATGGAGTCAGGAAAAAAAAAACAAGACGATTCCAGCCAAATATTCTTTTATTTCGATTCTCGCCCTCATGGCTGACGTTTCTGCCCGACGTCTAGGCCATCTTCAGAGCTGCATACATATATAATACAAAATGGGAAAAGCATATATTAAAATTAGCACTCAACACACCTCCAATGCAATTACAATTAACAATATTTATGATAACATACCTGGTTGGCAATAATCAAAAAGCTGGATTTTTTCAAAGGCAGCGACTACATTCAGCAGAGAGGGGTGAATATAAATCCCCCCTCCCCTTTTTTTCTTTTCCTCTTTTTGATCATTTCTCTACGTTTGCTGTGAGCGGACCACATGCTGAATGTTGTCGCTGCCTTTGAAAAAATCCACACTTTTTGATTATTGCCAGCCGGGTATGTTATCATAAATATTGTTAACTGTAATTGCAAAGGAGGTGTGTTGCGTGCTAATTTTAATATATTCTTTTCTCATTTTGTATTATATATGTATGCAGCTCTGAAGATGGCCTAGACCCAAGGGCGGATACAAAGGGGGGGGTAAGGGGCGGTAATTACCCCCCCCCCCCCCCCGAGATTTGAAAAACGGGAAAAATTTAAGAAACCGCGAACGGCACATGAAAAAATTTTTGGTTCCGCGGGCAGGAAAAATTTTGGGTCTCTAAAAAAAAGGTAAAATATTTATTTCTTCGGACGGGAAAAATTTTTGGTTCCGCGAACGGCACATGAAAAAATTTTTGGTTCCGCGGGCGGAAAAAATTTTGGGTCTCTAAAAAAAGGTAAAATATTTTTTCGGGCGGGAAAATTTTTGGTTCCGCGAACGGCACACGAAAAAAATTTTTGGTTCCGCGAACGGCACATGAAAAAATTTTTTGGTTCCGCGAAAAACAAAATTTTTTCCAGATTACCCCCTCCGAGAAACACCTCTGGATCCGCCCTTGCCTATACCTCGGGCCGAAACGTCAACCGTGAGGGCGAGAATTGAAATAAAAGAATATTTCGCTTCAATCGTCTTGTTTTTTTTTTTCCTGACTCCATCATAAGAGTTGTAATTAATTTCGTTAGTGCACATCTACTTAAAGTATTGAATAAATCATTCCTTGTCTGGCACTATTAGCTTTTAGTATATATTCACTAGCGAAAGTAATTACAATTTCATATGACAAAATTGAGGGCAAATTTGATTCTAAACGCCGCATGGTCCTGAAGAAGCGGTCGTTTGAATTCCGTAACGTAGATGTGTGGCGAAGAAGAAAATAATCTTCTCCAGATTTCTCAATAATATTCATCAGGTTGTCATCTATCAATATTAAATCTTATATTTGAAGAGTAACTTTATCAAATTATTTAATATAAATCGGGTTTCTAGATGAGCGATAGCACGGAAAGGCTATTTTAACATCAGGGAAATATATCATAATTAAGAGTAGCGATATTTTCATACCCTCAACGATGTATTTGAATATATTTCAGGCAAAAGAGATGGAAATTTATTTTGAAATCTTTCAGCTATTTCAAGCATTTCATCTTCACCTTCATGGGCTAAATTTTTATCTTCGAATTCTTCTATGGTGCTTGTCCAATTTCGTAATTTGTTTATCTCTCTATCACAGAGTCCACCTATAGGATGAAATAGATTAGTAAAAAAATAATGAGGATACACTGTATTCTATTTCTACTTTTACCCATTGTTATTTATCGCCGAATCTACTTACTTTTTCTAAACATTTTTTTTGTTTGATTTCCGACTATAAATAATGGTCCTGACAAAACAAGAAATTCGCTGCAAACTTGGATACAGTGGCACTGAGAATTTGAATGTTTTCGCAGCTCTACACAAGAATTTAGAACTAAGGGAGCGTACAAGTATGACGTAACGCAATTTGGGGTAGGGGGGGGTCTCGTAAAACGTTACCATGTGTGTTGGCATGGATTTGTTATATATTTTGTTATATACAAATATTTATATTTATATATTATTATTATATTGATGTTTTTGCTAAATAAAACGTTCTTGTTCTAAACGTCCTCTGTACATTCTTACAATAAAACGTTCTTGTTCTAAACGTCCTCTGTACATTCTTACACCATGCATTATAAGGGGGGGAGGGGGGGGGGTTGAACAACGCGTTACGTAACTGGTATTTTAGCGACTTACCGATTCTTTGCGCAACATAATTGTGACTTTTAGATAAAAATGGCCACTTGAGCGCTACGTAACGTCTAGGGAGAGGGGGGGGCAGAAAAATGTTACGCCGCGTTACATGGGGGGGGAGGTCAAAGATCTTCAAAAATTGCGTTACGTAATACTTGTACGCTCCCTAATTCTAATGGAAAGGCTTCAATAAAATGTCCTTCATATAGTTATGAAGTTCCGGACTCTTTTCAGAGTGTCACCAAATATTTTGAACTCGTATTCTATGATCAAATACATTCATGTTTTGATGTCACGAATTATTCCCGGAGGACATTGTTTATACTCGTGAAATATAAATTATGCACAATTCTTGATTTGACAGATCCATTATTTATAGCAAAATAAATACCAAAAACATTCAGCGATAAATAAGTTTGAAATTTGTAAATAAGAATTAATAAAAGCAGAATTGAAATACAGAGAAAATTGTCTATGTATTATATCAATCTTAGCCATTATTATTCGATCAGATATGTTAAAAATAATTTCAAATTGTTAAGATAACTTACATTTATTATTGTCACAATTGTTCACTATTTTATTTTTTAAGTGGATAAATTCATTTGAGAGTTTTTTAAGAAATTTTCTTCCCGGATAACGAGTTCCATGACGGATAATTATCCATATTTTTTTTGGAGAACATTCTGTAAATAAAGTTTGCTTGTAGTCAGCCAAAATAGATTGCAACAAGTTCAATAAAACTTTCAGAATTGGGCTAAATTTATTGGGCCATTTTCAGTTATTGGAAATTGTGTTTTATTTCTCGTCATTTTTGGGCGATATGATTTTTATGAAGCAGATATATTTTTGATTGATCCTTTTTGGCTGTTGATTTTAAAATTGAGGGGATGAAATAAAGCCTGTTTTATTTCGTTATTATTCGACATCGCTTCGATCAAATTGTAACTGAAAAAAATATAATAAAACAAACTTTTTAAAAAAATGCTTTTATTTAAATTGAATTAAAAAGAGAGAAATAATTTAATTGTCTTGTTAAAATTGTTGAATATTTATGACTTAAAATAAAAGCGTGGGGCGCACATTGATTGCTTAAGGAATTGTATATACTTAGAACCTCCGGATCCCTTTGAAGCGCCCCACGCTTTTATTTTAAGTCATAAATATTCAACAATTTTAACAAGACAATTAAATTATTTCTCTCTTTTTAGTTCAATTTAAATAAAAGCATTTTTTTTTTTAAAGTTTTTTTTTTATTATATTTTTATTTTAAACTTTTTAGTCTTTTTTATTAGGCCTATAGAGTATTTAAAAAAAGAAGGCAGAATGCGTGAAATAAAATACCACATTAGTTTGGTCAATTTTGGTAAAACCCAACTCACTATTTGCGTCATCAAAAATGACCCTTAAATATCAAATTTCACACCCCCTAGCTTATCGGGAAGTCTTTTGAAATTAGATTAATACGCGGGAGGTTTCAAATAAAGTACCACATTAGTTTGGTCTATTTTGGTAAAACCCAACTCACTATTTGCGTCATCAAAAATGACCCTTAAATATCAAATTTCACACATCCAGCTCATCGGGAAGTGACTTAAGCAAAGATTCAAAGTTGGTGATTTTGAAAGAGTAAGTTAAATAGAAGCATTTAATTAATTAAATAAAAAGAGGCAAAAAATACATTGGTAACAATTAAAGCTTTTATACATGCCATCTGCGTAAAATGACACTTATTTCGTCCTGAGGAAGGTCGCGATTTGGGACATTAAAAATAATAATGAAACAAGCTTTTTTTCATCCTTGCATTCCAAGCATCTCGATGATTATATATTTTATTATTATTGGCAATAGGAAATAATATAAATTAAAGGGGTGTCGGTACTACAGCCAGACAGGGCCGGATCTAGGGGGGCGGGGCACAGGGGCGTAGCGAAGAGATTTTTTAGGGGGGGGGGGGAGAAGGCCAAAAATGCCAACTAAATTTAATCAATTTGCCAACTGTACAATTCACCTTCTTTTTCATCCTACATATATTAATTTACTAGAGGCTAAACCCGAGGCTCTCTAGTCCCTATATGTCATGTTGTTTGAACGTTAAGTCCCCTCCCCCTTCACTTTGCTATTTTAATATTAAAAAATTAAAGGATTAAACAAAATTTTTGATAGAAATATAATTAAGACAAGATTTTTTTCAAATGAAAGATTCCTCATATAATTACAATCAATGAAAAATTTTGTCGTGTATTATACACGACTCTTACCGACTAAAACTCTCTTCTATTGTCTTGTGTAATTTACCGGGGTGTTTTGAGCAATTCCAGGGTTTTTATATAGGATCAGGGCCGTGCTTAGGGGGGGGGGGGCGACCGGGGCCTTCGCCCAGGGCGCAAATTTTGAAGGGGCGCAAGTGCAGATGAAAAAAATTTTGGTTCCGGGGGCGCCACACGGGAAAAAAATTTCGGCCCCGGGGGCGGAAAAAATTAGCGTCTCTAAAAAAAAAGGTAAAACATTTTTCTGGACTGGAAACATTATTGTGGCAATGTAAAAAATATATACAAAGGGCGCTAAAGGACTAACTTGCCCCGGGCGCTAAATAACCTAGGCACGGCCCTGTATAGGATACCCTAATTCCAAAAATACCATAAGTTTTTCTCCATCAAATTTAGTTTTAGAGATTTAGAGAAAATTAAATTTTAATAGAAAATGATCTCTAGAGCGACTCTTATTTGGAATTTTCTGACTTTACCCTTAAAAAGAAATACAGTAGAACCTCGCTTAGGGAGCACCTCTTATAACGAGCAATTCGCATAAATAGTAAAAAAAAAAAACGGTGAAAAATGACTTGCTTGACGAGTGACGTTTCGCATAACAAGTGGAGAGGAGAGAGAAAGTCTCGGATTGTGCTCATGTTACTTACATCAGTCAGAGTCATGATGGGGAGAATGTTATTGTTTCGCATAACGAGTGTTTCGCTTTGTTAGTATGATTCTGGAACGAATTATGCTCGTTAAGTGAGGTTCCACTGTACATAGAAATATAAAGTTTCAGCCCAATTGGAGGCGATTTAGTGGTGCAAAATATGGCCTAAATTTTAGAAAAATCGAATTTTTCAGTTTTTTCAACTTTGGACACCACTAATAGATAACTTTTAGCTGTGTTTTGCACCAATAAGCCATCTCCGTTTGGGCTCAAACTTTAGTATAGACCTCTATTTCTATGTATTTCAACTCTCTGCATATTTTTAAGGGGTAACGACTTAAAAATCTAGAAAATTCAAAATAAGAGTCGATTTTGAGGAGATTATTTATTAAAATTTAATTTTCTCTATACCTCTAAAACTCGAGCTAAGTAGCGCTACCACATACCCAGGAATAGCCCTAAATTTCAATGCAACAAATAAAAACTTTTTGTTGACCTGTATAAAATTTCTATTTCTATCAAAAACATTGTTTAATTGGAATTCATTATTTTTAGAATTATAGTAAATGAAAATTATTTCATTTGCAATAACAAATGAACGACTGAGGTTTCTTTTATTTGTTCAAATATTTTATTTTTTCCTTTAAAATAATCCTAATGATTTTTTCTAAGTGTTTGCATTATAAATATAATAAATTTATATTCAGTAAAAAGAAAATAAATTTATTTATTTGAAAATTAAAAAATTTTTTTTTTTAATAGATGAAAATATAAATAAAGAGAAAATTTAATTTTTTTTTTTAAATTAAAATATAAATTAATTTTTAACTTTATTTTGCCAACTGGTCTTGATTTTGCCAACTCGATCCGACCTGGGGGGGGAGACTCCCCCCATCCCCCCCTACGCCCCTGAAGGGGGGCATATGCCCCGGGCGGCAGATATCAGGGGGTGACAATTAAAGAAAGATAAAAATTTCTGGTTCCGCGGGTGGCAAAAATTTAGCGTCTCTAAAAAAAAGGTAAAATTTGGTTCCGCGAAAAAAATTTTTTCGCAGAAAAATTTTGAGATCAGGGAAAATTTTAAGGAGGGGGCGGGAAATTAGAATTTTGCTCCCCCTAAAAAATCTCCTAGTTCCGGCCCTGCAGCTAGAGGCCGGTTGGGTTTGAGGTGTGTGTCTCCATGCACGAAAGCACTTCGGGTAAATAAACAGGGATCCCGAAAGGAATTTCAAAAAAAAAAAAAAAAAAAAAAATAGATTCTTTTAAATATGGCGTCGTGTTGCCAATGGAGTGTTATTCGAAGCAACAATGGATATATTTAGAAGAATTATCCTTTGATTAATTTTATTTAGATAAAAAGAGATAAGATTTCTAGAATACTAATGAAATGCAAATACATTCATATTTACCTTGAGGTATGAAATCATCTTGATAAACAGAATAATTAAAAACATTTCGATAAGGTGTTGGAGAGCCCGTATATAAATGAAAATTTGTTAAAAGTGAATGACATTTTAATTTCCCTTCATTTTGATCCAAAAATAATTATCAAAAAAAATAATCCATAAAACTTCATAATCAAATTTGGCGGCGAAATTTAAGGACAGATTAATTAAAAATGGAATTTTGGAAAAAAACTCTCTATCGTCTAATTCTTAATATATAAGAAATTCCTATCATTTATTAGTTTAATTAAAAGAGATTAATAATAAATAGAGAAAAAAATTAAGAAAATATTTTAAAAAAATCAAGAGAAAATAAATTACATGATGCGTGAGTAAAGCAACTACCAACGAGTGAATTTAAATATCACTAAAAACTAAACTCAAAGTCCCTAAAAAACAACGCGACTTGACTGCTACCTGGCGGACTTATTTTAAAATGTTCAAATCAAATTGAACAGTTTGAAGTATAAAAACATCCAATGTTATTTTAATTTTAAAATCTTATTTTTAAAGGTTTTTTTTTATTGTGTTCACTTATATAATTTTATATAAAGATTGGCAATTATAATTGTAATTAAAGAAAATGAATGCCCCTCCGACATTTGAGTCGTTTCTTCTTTTCCCTGGAGAAAAAAAAGTAAGTTTTTAGGTTATCTTTTATAAATAATTATTATTTGTAAAAATTCCAATCCATTATTATTTAATATCTATTTTTATAATTTGAACCACTTTTATTTGAAATTTTTGTCAATTTCATTTAATTGAAATCCATTTTTCACATAATTTTGTGCATATTTCTTTACTTTTCTATCCTCATCGTCATTTTCATCTGAGATGAATACTTCATTAAAAATATTGTCCTTTTGTTTTTCAAGATTCAGGCTCATTTTATAATTTTAGTTCCATGATCTTTATCAATAGTATGTGACTCAAAAGGATAGAATTACTAGCTGAAGCTTTTTTCCAAAATAAACATCAAATATTCACCTCTTTTGAATAGAATATCTGAGTCTTGATAAAATATCAGCTGGAATTGTTTTGTTCGAGATTTCATGAAGAAAACAAAGCGACTTAAGAAACGAACAAAATTATATGAAAAATTATCATATTTATTATTTTGGTGTGATTTGGCAAAGGTTAATTCTATAATGCAGAGATGGAGAGGAGATATCAGCCAAATTGGAATGCTCTAAGTTCAATAAAACTCCCAGAATAAGACGTTTCGGCCTGAATTTATTTGACCCTCCTCAGTTATTGGAAATTATACACATATTGCAATTTCCATTTTTCACATAATTTTGTGCATTGAACCAGGATTTGTCAATAATAAAATTTATTTGCTTCATACAAAATTATATGGCTCCTGTGCCCAAGAAATAAATTTTATTATTGACAAATCCTGGTTCAATCACATGATTTGTATAATTTCCAATAACTGAGGATGGTCAAATAAATTCAGGCCGAAACGTCTTATTCTGGGAGTTTTATTGAATCTCCATCCCTTTATTATAATCACATCACAGCTACAACTTCAAGCAATTAAAAATTAATTCTTTTTATTTCTTTTGCAGAATCATCAAAGAACAAGATACGAAAGTCCCGAATGCTGCTATTTTTACTATAAATAAAGAAGATCACACTTTAGGAAACATGATCAGAAAGTGAGATTATTTTCTTTAGGAATATATATTATTGTTTTAATTATAAATTATAAACAAAATAATTTTCATAGTAAAGGGAAAACTCAACTATTTTTTATTGGCCTGGTGCAAAATTTATGAATATTTTGTTTTTGTGTTAATTTTTATACTTTTACTTTGCAATGCTTTTAATTAACATTCTCTGTTTATTGATAAATTTGTGCGACGAAAATCATATTCATCTTATATATATATATATATATTTCGACGCTCTCAATAGAAAAGTGTCTAACTCCACTCTTTTTCGAAAATTTTTTTGTATTTTCTGTTGAAAAATATCATTCTCCTTATGCCCTGAACTGAGTAATTCAAATTTTTCAATTCGAAAAGTGTTTAACAGTACCTCTAACAATGACATTGAAATGTTTTTTGGCTCTCCTGAAAAATAAACAAACAACAAAATGGAGTTAGCCACTTTACTAATTAGAACGTCGATATATATATATATATATATATACTGCAACACTTTCTTACTTCTTAAGAAGACCTATTCAATAATACTTTAATAACATTTAATATGAAATACATTTTTAAGTAAATTTAACACAAATCCATATCATTTTAATACATAATTACAATTTAAATAAAACAAAGACAAAATTGTCGAAATGTTTATTTATTAACGCCAAATATCTAAAATTTTAAAATAATCTTTTCTCTTTCAGTTTTTCTCTCTGTCTATTTTATTGGAAATTCTTATAAAACAAAATTTTGAATTCATACCCAACAAAACATATCGATATTATGTTGATTTGTCCCTCAAATTGAAAATCAAGATTTTTTGTCTTTATTTTATTTAAATTGTGTTAAATAGATTAAAATGATTTGTATTTGTGTTAAATCGGAGGGATCCGTGGTTCGACTCCCGGCGGCACACCCTTATTTTTTCGGATATATGAATTAATAAATATTTAATTGTATAAATTTCGCGGCTCATAATATCTTAAATATTATATATAATTTCTTATTTATTAATTAATTTCATATTGATTCTTTTTTTTTTAGCCAATTATTAAAAGATCCAAACGTTTTATTTGCCGGCTACAAAGTACCCCCATCCACTTGAACATAAATTTATCCTACGGATTCAAACAACATCTGATTATACTCCTCAAGATGCTCTTATGCACGCCATCACTGATTTAATCTCTGAATTGTCTCTTATTGAAGAACGATTTAAGGTAATACATATTCATAATAAATCATTTCCTAGAAATATAAAAATACACCAATCAAATCTGTTGTCAGACAGAAACATCTATCCCAAAAAAAATGTGGAAAACCAAAAAAACCTTGCTAGCCTAGTGTCTTTAAACAATATCCATGCCCTTGAAGTGCTGCTAGTTGTTTAAGGAATTTATGCCAAAAAAGTTTTTTTTTGCAACGATGTTGATGAGAGAAGTGGCTGTCCAATGATTAGATTAGTACGTAGGAAGAGGCGATGTCAGCCAACCAGAAGAGTCTCTGTCAAATGAAAATCCCAATACAAGAAAACGTTTCGGCTTTAATTAGATAATGCCGTCTTCAGTTCTTATGAGAATATTGCCAATCTCAACGAATACACCATCGAGATGCAGATATTTGTTATATATTAATATATATAAAATATATATCGGTATGCTCATCAGTTTATATGGCCAATGTATATATATATATTTGAGACTTGGCCGTATTTTATATATAATTTTGTATATGTAAAAATATAACAAGTCTATTTGCATCTAGACACATTGAGGTTGCCAATTTTCTCACAAGAACTGAAGATGGCGTTATCCAAACGTTTTCTTGTATTGGCATTTTCATTTGATAGTGGATCTCCTGTTTGGCTAGCATCCTCTCTTCTTACGAATTAATCTGATAATTGGTTTGCTTAAACACGTCTCGAAAAGTTCTTGAAGGCTATATGATATCTGAAAAATTTGCGTTTAAGGTGCGCGTCTCGGGGTGCTAATTTTGGGAGTTTCCAGCGGCCACAATTTTGAAGCTATCGACCTCAAATTTTTTTTAAATTAAAGCTATTTAAAATATCTACAACTTATAGAAGCCCTTTTTCTTGATTTTCGAAAAAATGAATTTTTTTTTTTAGATTAATCGCATTAAATAAAAGAAATTTTAAAAAAGGAGCTCTATAAGTTGTAGATAATTAAATTAGTAATCATTGTGTTAAAGAATAATTAATTTTTTGCCTTTAATTAATTAGCTGGAAAGTCTAGAATGAAATGGGAAAAGTCCCTTGTATTCCTATGGAAAAAACTAACGCCATCTCTTGCCGCCTCGAGTAACTCGGTAGTCTAGAGTCTTCTAATCGTTTTTCGAGACGTGCACCTTAAAAAAACAGAACATTTTCGTATTATAGTCAAGCATCTCTTTTTTAAGATGACGTCAGTGCTTTTATGTCGTCATATCATTAAGGCTGAACCTCACACCAATTGAGCAAAAACATTTTCGGACAAAATCGTGCCTAAAACTTGCTTTTCTATGGGTCAACGCACACCGAGGAGGCAAAACACAATTGAGCATGATTCGACATCATTGAACAAAATGTTTTGTCATTGAGCGTTTTGTTCAATCGGTGAGCGTGGGCATTGGACAAAATGTTCGGCCATTGAGCAAAAAATGCCAACGCACACCGATTGGGCAAAAACGCTCAATGACAAAACATTTTGTTCACTGGTAAAACATTTTGTCTAATCGGTGTGCGTTGGCATTTAGCAAAACGTTTTGTCCAAGAGCGTTTTGCTCAATTGGTGTGCGTTCAGCCCTAAAACTTTTCGTTTTCAAACGAAGAGTTCAAAAAAAAATAAGTTTGTATTTATTTAGAGTCATTAGACTAATATTTCGGTCTTGGTTAAAACCATTCTTAAGGCTAATTCTTTTTCAACTCCATAATTCCACATATAAAAGATTAGAATATTTCGCCTCAAATTAGTGAAATTATTAATAAATATTAATTCATTTTTGTTTTCAGGACGCTATCAAAGAAAAAAAGGAAGGCATCGATTAAATGATTATTTAAAAAATTTAGTAATTTTAATCACATTATCATTCTTATTAATAAATTACATAAAATTCATATTATTTAACATTTGGTTTTTTAATTATTTTTAAATTTCCAAGTCAGTCAACAAGTTAAGTTCTCTCTATCACCTCAAAAATTGTGAAAATAACAATTATATAAATATAAATATCGAAATCGCTATTTTAGCGATTTTAACAAAATTTTAAATACGCTATCAGTCCAAAAAATAAATGTAAAAATTATTTTATAAATAAATAATAATATAATAAATAATAATTAAATTAAAACAGGCAAGAATTAATATTTTATATTAAGTAATATATTATACTATGGATCGTTTTGATAACTTATCTACCCCAACATTAAAATAGCCTCCCTATGGGGAAATACATGGTTCAGCTATTTTAATGCTGAAGGACAAACACCATGTATTTCCCATAGGGAGGCTATTTTAATGTTGGGGTAGGTAAGTTATCAAAACGACCTATTGGTAATCGGGAGTTTTAGTCAGATACAAAAATTTGCCTCAGTTTACTAGATAATTAGAAATTTTCTATTTTAAAGGAAGACGAATTGAATGTTTCTTACTTTCCAAATGTTTCTCTTTTTACCTTGTAATGTTTAAAAGCATATTTAGGCTCGAGGCTTTTGAGTATTATTATTATCTGATACATGTCTAGTTGCTATAATATATAAAATTTGATTTTTCTCATCTCGTAAAGAGTACAAATTTTTGTGCCTGTCTCAAACCTCCTGATACTTATAGTAAGTAAATAATTAGCCCGGAAATAAAAAATAATTTTAATTAACAAAAATTAGTTGTTTTTTTTTTTCCTTTTATAAAAAATCACATTTCTAGTCAGTAATAAATACTAAAAAATAAACATCTCTTACATGTAAATTGTATGGGTTAAAATTATGGAAGTGATTGTAAAAATGGGAAGCTTTAAAAGAATTTTGATAATTTTCCGGCTTTAAATATCCATTAGCTTTCTCTTTTCCTACCGATTAACAAATCCGTATTTACATTCTTTTAGAAAAATATCTTTTTAAGAATTATTCTATTATAAAAAAAAAAAAATACTTCGCTTAAATTGCGCCCATCTAAAGGATATTATTATTAAAAAGTCTCTGCTTCGTCGCATTCGCTTGTATCATGGCCGAACACTAAAAGAAAAGAAAGTTTGAAAATCTTCTCCCCACTCAAGTTAAAATATGGATAAAAGAATGTTTTCTCACAGCCGTAAAACGTCACAATAAGCCCTGGGAGGGAGGCTGGGCTTTAGATGCCCTCGGCGTGCTTGGAGGTGATGGAGCATCCGTTTCCTGGCGAGGACAATCGTCTGTATCATGAAGATCGAATTCATCACAAATGTCACAAAATAATCGAAAATTTCCTTCGAGGTTTAATGCCGTTTCTGAAAATCATTCAAAAAATACGTTTTATTTTAGTGCATTCTTGTGCATGGTTATATTAGTCACTTACAAAAGCAATTCTCGGCTTCTGCTGAAACGCCAATTTCTAAAAATCTCAATTCGTGCTTTAAGTTCATCATTCTTTCGTTGCATATCTGTGTCAGGAATTTAAGAAGTCTATTTTGTCCTTGAAACCATTATCTTCGACCATTTTTCTTGTGATTAGGATCTGTAATAATAAAATAAAAAAGAATAATTAATTAAAATTCCTATTATAAAAATTTTGCAATAGAGGAGTTTAAAATTCATAAGAGATTAATCGGGACAGAGAGTTATAATTTTTGTAATGACTTATTAAAAAATTATGGAAATCAATTTTTTTTTATTTATCAAGCTAAAACAGCAAACAAACTGTCTTAATTTTTAAATTTCTTTTAAAGATTTAAAAAATGAATTTATTGTTATTATTAATCACATTTTAATTAAAGATATTTTTAAAATAAGCTTAGATTTATTTAAAAATTTTGTTCAAATGGTTGAGCACTCTTGCAAAGATGGCGAAATAGACTAGCCGATCCCCTATTAACCCTATTTCTGGCCTATATTTATATGCTTTTATAAAAGTACTAATATATAATAACATTTATAAAGTATTTATTGTTAAAAGATGAAAATCAGCCAAATGTATTAAATTATTAGCTACCAATCTGACATCTCTTGGCAAATTTTCGTAATAGGTGTTTTTTTTTTTTTTTTTTTTTGATTACTTTTTAAGACACACCCACCCTCTTGGGGAAAAACATGCGTAATATCTACACTCCTGAACCCCCAATATAAATAATTACAATTTAAATAAAACAAAGACAAAAATTTCGATTTTCAATTTGAGGGACAAATCAACATAATCGATATGTTTTGATGGATAATAATTAAAAATGTTGTTTTTATAAGAATTTCCAATAAGATAGGCAGAAAAACTGAAACAGGAAGAAAGAGGAACGGAAGATGTCTT
>JAKCPI010022391.1:0-10020 GCA_023213315.1 Euborellia annulipes | reverse complement strand
CTTTTGCGGAATCTGGTATTTTCATTGAGAATATTAATACAAATCAAATTTTTAATTATTGATTTTTTAAAATTTTACGTTAAAAATATATTTTTTCAAATCTCCGGGGAGGGTAATTACCCCTTTTTACCCCCCTTGTATCACGCCCTTGTTACCGGTACGCTTCCTCTCGTCTTTAAATGCTAATATATAGAAAGTAATGTATTCATGTCAAAAATCTTCATCTTTCCTCGTCTCATTATTCCCGCAGAGCGGATATGCGGACTTTTTTTGTCAAAAATGTGGGATGTGGATCTCCTGAATCCATAAAAAGTGGGTCCCGCAAAATGATCTGTCTGTCTGAATTAAAAATCTTTTTATATTTAGGATCATCAGAATAATCTTTCTATTGTCTGCCGGGGATAACATAAAAGATCAACAAGTCCGACATACAATACATATGATATAAATGAAAATAATAAAAGTTGGACTAGAATTTTGAATAAAAATTTTATATTCAACAACAATCCTTTAGGTCCTTCAATTAATATCAGGATGTAGATAAATAAAAATCTGGAGAAGATATTCAGGCCAATTTATTCGGATTTTCTCCTCCAGCCATACGTCTACGTTTTGAAGTTCAAACGACTCCTTCTTCAGGATCATGCGGGGTTAAGAATCAAATTTGCCCACAATTTTGTCTTAAGAGTTGTACAATGTGGCTGTAGGCTTAATGATGATGGAGTCAGGAAAAAAAAAACAAGACGATTCCAGCCAAATATTCTTTTATTTCGATTCTCGCCCTCATGGCTGACGTTTCTGCCCGACGTCTAGGCCATCTTCAGAGCTGCATACATATATAATACAAAATGGGAAAAGCATATATTAAAATTAGCACTCAACACACCTCCAATGCAATTACAATTAACAATATTTATGATAACATACCTGGTTGGCAATAATCAAAAAGCTGGATTTTTTCAAAGGCAGCGACTACATTCAGCAGAGAGGGGTGAATATAAATCCCCCTCCCCTTTTTTTCTTTTCCTCTTTTTGATCATTTCTCTACGTTTGCTGTGAGCGGACCACATGCTGAATGTTGTCGCTGCCTTTGAAAAAATCCACACTTTTTGATTATTGCCAGCCGGGTATGTTATCATAAATATTGTTAACTGTAATTGCAAAGGAGGTGTGTTGCGTGCTAATTTTAATATATTCTTTTCTCATTTTGTATTATATATGTATGCAGCTCTGAAGATGGCCTAGACCCAAGGGCGGATACAAAGGGGGGGGGGGGAGTAAAGGGGGTAATTACCCCCCCGAGATTTGAAAAACGGGAAAAATTTAAGAAACCGCGAACGGCACATGAAAAAATTTTTGGTTCCGCGGGCAGGAAAAATTTTGGGTCTCTAAAAAAAGGTAAAATATTTATTTCTTCGGACGGGAAAAATTTTTGGTTCCGCGAACGGCACATGAAAAAATTTTTGGTTCCGCGGGCGGAAAAAATTTTGGGTCTCTAAAAAAAGGTAAAATATTTTTTCGGGCGGGAAAAATTTTTGGTTCCGCGAACGGCACACGAAAAAAATTTTTGGTTCCGCGGACGGCACATGAAAAAATTTTTGGTTCCGCGAAAAAACAAAATTTTTCCAGATTACCCCCTCCGAGAAACACCTCTGGATCCGCCCTTGCCCTATACCTCGGGCCGAAACGTCAACCGTGAGGGCGAGAATTGAAATAAAAGAATATTTCGCTTCAATCGTCTTGTTTTTTTTTTCCTGACTCCATCATAAGAGTTGTAATTAATTTCGTTAGTGCACATCTACTTAAAGTATTGAATAAATCATTCCTTGTCTGGCACTATTAGCTTTTAGTATATATTCACTAGCGAAAGTAATTACAATTTCATATGACAAAATTGAGGGCAAATTTGATTCTAAACGCCGCATGGTCCTGAAGAAGCGGTCGTTTGAATTCCGTAACGTAGATGTGTGGCGAAGAAGAAAATAATCTTCTCCAGATTTCTCAATAATATTCATCAGGTTGTCATCTATCAATATTAAATCTTATATTTGAAGAGTAACTTTATCAAATTATTTAATATAAATCGGGTTTCTAGATGAGCGATAGCACGGAAAGGCTAATTTTAACATCAGGGAAATATATCATAATTAAGAGTAGCGATATTTTCATACCCTCAACGATGTATTTGAATATATTTCAGGCAAAAGAGATGGAAATTTATTTTGAAATCTTTCAGCTATTTCAAGCATTTCATCTTCACCTTCATGGGCTAAATTTTTATCTTCGAATTCTTCTATGGTGCTTGTCCAATTTCGTAATTTGTTTATCTCTCTATCACAGAGTCCACCTATAGGATTAAATAGATTAGTAAAAAAATAATGAGGCTACACTGTATTCTATTTCTACTTTTACCCATTGTTATTTATCGCCGAATCTACTTGCTTTTTCTAAACATTTTTTTTGTTTGATTTCCGACTATAAATAATGGTCCTGACAAAACAAGAAATTCGCTGCAAACTTGGATACAGTGGCACTGAGAATTTGAATGTTTTCGCAGCTCTACACAAGAATTTAGAACTAAGGGAGCGTACAAGTATTACGTAACGCAATTTGGGGGGAGGGGGGGTCTCGTAAAACGTTACCATGCGTTATAAGGGGGGAGGGGGGGGGGGGGGTTGAACAACGCGTTACGTAACTGGTATTTTAGCGACTTTCCGATACTTTGCGCAACATAATTGTTAGATAAACATAACTTTAGATAAAAATGGCCATTTGAGCGTTACGTAACGTCTAGGGAGAGGGGGGGCAGAAAAATGTTACGCCGCGTTACATGGGGGGGGGGGGGTCAAAAATCTTCAAAAATTGCGTTACGTAATACTTGTACCTCCCTAATTCTAATGGAAAGGCTTCAATAAAATGTCCTTCATATAGTCATGAAGTCCCGGGCTATGCTCATTTCAGAATGTCACCAAATATTTTGAACTCGTATTCTATGATCAAATACATTTATGCTTTGATGTCACGAATTATTCCCGGAGGACATTGTTTATACTCGTGAAATATAAATTATGCACAATTCTTGATTTGACATATCCATTATTTATAGTAAAATAAATACCAAAAACATTCAGCGATAAATTAGTTTGAAATTTGTAAATAAGAATTAATAAAAGCAGAATTGAAATACAGAGAAAATTGTCTATGTATTATATCAATCTTAGCCATTATTATTCGATCAGATATGTTAAAAATAATTTCAAATTGTTAAGTTAACTTACATTTATTATTGTCACAATTGTTCACTATTTTATTTTTTAAGTGGATAAATTCATTTGAGAGTTTTTTTAAGAAATTTTCTTCCCGGATAACGAGTTCCATGACGGATAATTATCCATATTTTTTTTGGAGAACATTCTGTAAATAAAGGTTGCTTGTAGTCAGCCAAAATAGATTGCAACAAGTTCAATAAAACTTTCAGAATTGGGCTAAATTTATTGGGCCATTTTCAGTTATTGGAAATTGTGTTTCATCTCTGATCATTTTTGGGCGATATGATTTTAAATGAAGCAGATATATTTTTTATGATTGATCCTTTTTGGCTGTTGATTTTAAAAATTGAGGGGATGAAATAAAGCCTGTTTTATTTCGTTATTATTCGACATCGCTTCGATCAAATTGTAACTGAAAAAGAGGCAAAAATACATTGGTAACAATCAAAGCTTTTATACATGCCATCTGCGTAAAATGACACTTATTTCGTCCTGAGGAAGCTCGCGATTTGGGACATTAAAATAATAATGAAACAAGCTTTTTTTTTCATCCATGCATTCCAAACATCTCGATGTTTATTGGCAAACTGACTTGGATGATTGTACCTTGGATTGTAGCCCAATAAATTTAGGTCGCACAGTCTTGTTCTGAGAGATTTATTCAACGCTGTGCAATTAAATAAATAAAAATAATAACATTCTCAAGAAAATGAAATATTAGAAATTAGACTAGACACAAAATTTTATTATTTCAAAGGATTTGCAACAGGGTCGTTAGGTAATTTGCGTTCCAGATTCTTTCAAAGAGGGCTCACTGGTGTGTGGGCTAGGATCCAGAGGTGTTTCTCGGGGGGGGGGGAGGAATCTAGTGTGACTCGTCGCACAGCACACAATTTTTTCTTAATTTCGGTAATTTAAAGGCGCATTCTGTACTTGTTTGCCAGAATATAAATACAAATCAAATTTTTAAGTATTAATTTTTAAAATTTTACATTAAAAATAAATTTTTTATTTTTTTTTTTAAATCTCGGAGGGGGAAGAGTAATTACCCCTTTACCCCCCCCCTTGTATCCGCCCTTGCTAGGATGTCGGTTTCTACAAAGAAGATCCGCGTTCAAATCCTGGGCTTGAGGGATTTTTTATTAAATAAAAATATTTATTTAATGTAAACAAATTCTCAAACAGGCACTGAATTGGAATATTGGATCTCACCACAATGACCCGCAGGCAACTCTACGGGGAGAGGGAGTTGCTGTGACATTCCGTTCTGTGGAAGGGACTTAAAGAAGATTCCCTCTAAGTGATCGTTTCTCGAAAGTAGGCTACACGCCGGTGCTAAGGGAGTCCCTCCTCAACTAGGACATCCTCCATAGCATAGAAGAGGTTGGATGAAAGTAAGGAGGTTGGAACTCTTGGGTGGAACCAGAAACAGACCAGAAATAAGGATTAGTTCAAGAGCTACAAACGAACGCGGAGGAGGAGTTAGAGATAGGAAATAATCAAGGTCTTTAGAATACAAAGGTTGGCCAGAAACTAGTAAATAAACAATTTTCAGGTCACAGTTTTTGATTGGCCCACGTCATGAAGCTCCTCCTTGCATATATTTTTCTATTTGGTAGCATTGTTGACTGCCTATAACCTAGTTCACATCAAGGGCGGATCTAGAGGTGTTTCTCGGGGGGGGGGGGGGGGGGTAATCTGGTGTGACTCGTCGCACAGCACACTATTTTTTTTTTTAATTTCGGTAATTTAAAAGCGCATTCTGTACTTGTTTGACAGAATATAAATACACATCAAATTTTTAAATATTAATTTTAAAAATTTTACATTAAAAATAAGTTTTTTGCGAAAAAAAGGTATTTTTTCGAATCTCGGGGGGGGGGGGGGGGTAATTGACCCCCCTGGGAAATAATATATAACTTCACGGGGTGTCGGTAGATGACTACAGCAAGAGGCCGGTTGGGTTTGAGGTGTGTGTCTCCATGCACAAAAGCACTTCGGGTAAATAAACGGGGATCCCGAAAGGAATTTCAAAAAAAAAAAAAATAGATTTTTTTAAATATGGCGTCGAGTTGCAAATGGAATATTATTCGAAACAACAATGGATATATTTAGAAGAATTATTCTTTGATTAATTTTATTTAGAGAAAAAAGAGATAAGATTTCTAGAATACTAATGAAATGCAAATACATTCATATTTACCTTGAGGTATGAAATCATCTTGATAAACAGAATAATTAAAAACATTTCGATAAGGTGTTGGAGAGCCCGTATATAAATGAAAATTTGTTAAAAGTGAATGACATTTTAATTTCCCTTCATTTTGATCCAAAATAATTATCAAAAAAAATAATCTATAAAACTTCATAATCAAATTTGGCGGCGAAATTTAAGGACAAATTAGTTAAAAATGGAATTTTGAAAAAAAAACACTCTATCGTCTAATTCTTAATATATAAGAAATTCCTATCATTTATTAGTTTAATTAAAAGAGATTAATAATAAATAGAGAAAAAAATTAAGAAAATATTTAAAAAAAATCAAGAGAAAATAAATTACATGATGCGTGAGTAAAGCAACTACCAACGAGTGAATTTAAATATCACTAAAAACTAAACTCAAAGTCCCTAAAAAACAACGCGACTTGACTGCTACCTGGCGGACTCATTTTAAAATGTTCAAATCAAATTGAACACTTTGAAGTATAAAAACATCCAATGTTATTTTAATTTTTAAAGGTTTTTTTTATTCTGTTCACTTATATAATTTTATATAAAGATTGGCAATTATAATTGTATTTAAAGAAAATGAATGCCCCTCCGACATTTGAGTCGTTTCTTCTTTTCCCTGGAGAAAAAAGTAAGTTTTTAGGTTATCTTTTATAAATAATTATTATTTGTAAAAATCCTAATCATTATTATTTAATATCTATTTTTACAAATTGAACCATTTTTTATTTGAAATTTTTGTCAATTTCATTTAATTGAAATCCATTTTTGTGCATATTTTTTACTTTCTTGCTTTTCTATCCTCATCGTCATTTTCATCTGAGATGAATACTTCATTAAAATTATTGTCCTTTTGTTTTTCAAGATTCAGGCTCATTTTATAATTTTAGTTCCATGATCTTTATCAATAGTATGTGACTCAAAAGGATAGAATTACTAGGTGAAGCTTTTTTCCAAAATAAACATCAAATATTCACCTCTTTTGAATAGAATATCTGAGTCTTGATAAAATATCACCTGGAATTGTTTTGTTCGAGATTTCATGAAGAAAACAAAGCGACTTAAGAAACGAACAAAATTATATGAAAAATGATCATATCTTATTAATCAGCATATTTAGAAAAAAATTTAATAAGTATTATTTATTATTTTGGTTTGATTTGGCAAAAGTTAATTCTATAATGCAGAGATGGAGAGGAGATATCAGCCAAATTGGAATGCTCTAGGTTCAATAAAACTCCCAGAATAAGACGTTTCGGCCTGAATTTATTTGACCCTCCTCAGTTATTGGAAATTATACACATATTGCAATTTCCATTTTTCACATAATTTTGTGCATTGAACCAGGATTTGTCAATAATAAAATTTATTTGCTTCATACAAAATTATAAGGCTCCTGTGCCCAAGAAATAAATTTTATTATTGACAAATCCTGGTTCAATCACATGATTTGTATAATTTCCAATAACTGAGGATGGTCAAATAAATTCAGGCCGAAACGTCTTATTCTGGGAGTTTTATTGAACCTCCATCCCTTTATTATAATCACATCACAGCCACAACTTCAAGCAATTAAAAATTAATTCTTTTTATTTCTTTTGCAGAATCATCAAAGAGCAAGATACGAAAGTCCCGAATGCTGCTATTTTTACTATAAATAAAGAAGATCACACTTTAGGAAACATGATCAGAAAGTGAGATTATTTTCTTTAGGAATATTATTGTTTTAATTATAAATTATAAACAAAATAATTTTCATAGTAAAGGGAAAACTCAACTATTTTTTATTGGCCTGGTGCAAAATTTACGAATATTTTGTTTTGTGTTAATTTTTATACTTTTACTTAGCAATGCTTTTAATTAACATTCTCTGTTTATTGATAAATTTGTGCGACGAAAATCATATTCATCATATATATATATATATATATATATATATGTTCTTGAAGGTTTCCGCGACCGGATGTATGCGAAGACAAGTTTTCTCGGGTTAAGTCGCGTGGGGTGCTGAGATTTACTCGACGTTTCGGCTCTCCTTTTGGAGCCATTTTCAAGAGAGAAGGAAGTTAGGAGGTAATGGTGGAGGGGGTTGTTTACGGGGTCGCAGTCTTCCTGGTCCCCAGGTCAATTTGGTGGATGACTCAGAGGCGTGGATTGGTCTCTGAGAACTGGAGGAAGGTTGGTGTGTGTAATTGTGTTCGGTTTAGGTTGACTACGGGGCCTCAATCTGCCTACTCCCCAAGTCGGTGTGTTGGTGGTGTGTTTGGTGGATGCCTCAGAGGTCTGGGTTTGTCTCTGAGGAATGAACAGTGGTTGGTTCTGTGTAAAATTTTTTGTATTTTCTGTTGAAAAATATCATTCTCCTTATGCCCTGAACTGAGTAATTCAAATTTTTCAGTTCGAAAAGTGTTTAACAGTACCTCTAACAATGACATTGAAATGTTTTTTTGGCTCTCCTGAAAAATAAACAAACAACAAAATGGAGTTAGCCACTTTACTAATTAGAACGTCGATGTATATATATATATATATACTGCAACACTTTCTTACTTCTTAAGAAGACCTATTCAATAATACTTTAATAACATTTAATATGAAATACATTTTTAAGTAAATTTAACACAAATCCATATCATTTTAATACATAATTACAATTTAAATAAAACAAAGACAAAATTGTCGAAATGTTTATTTATTAACGCCAAATATCTAAAATTTTAAAATAATCTTTCTCTTTCAGTTTTTCTCTGTCTATTTTATTGGAAATTCTTATAAAACAACATTTTGAATTCATACCCAACAAAACATATCGATATTATGTTGATTTGTCCCCTCAAATTTAAAATCAAGATTTTGTCTTTATTTTATTTAAATTGTGTTAATAGATTAAAATGATTTGTATTTGTCGGAGGATCCGTGGTTCGACTCCCGGCGGCACACCCTTATTTTTTCGGATATATGAATTAATAAATATTTAATTGTATAAATTTCGCGGCTCATATCTTAAATATCTATATATAATTTCTTATTTATTAATTAATTTCATATTGATTCTTTTTTTTTTTTAGCCAATTATTAAAAGATCCAAACGTTTTATTTGCCGGCTACAAAGTACCCCCATCCACTTGAACATAAATTTATCCTACGGATTCAAACAACATCTGATTACACTCCTCAAGATGCTCTTATGCACGCCATCACTGATTTAATCTCTGAATTGTCTCTTATTGAAGAACGATTTAAGGTAATACATAGTCATAATAAATCGTTTTCTAGATTAAATATAAAAATAGATCAATCAAATCTGTTGTCAGACAGAAACATCTATCCCCAAAAAAAATGTGGAAAAACTAAAAAAAACCTTGCTAGTCTAGTGTCTTAATACAATCGTATCCATGTCCTTAATTGAAGTGCTTCAAGTTGATTAAGGAATTTAATTTATGCCAAAAAGTTTTTTTTAGTGGACAAAAGATAATTGGTTTGCAACGATGTTGATGAGAGAAGTGACTGTCCAATGATTAGGATTAGTACGTAGGAAGAGACGATGTCAGCCAACCAGAGGAGTCTCTGTCAAATGAAAATCCCAATACAAGAAAACGTTTCCGGCTTTAATTAGATAATGCCGTCTTCAGTTCTTATGAGAATATTGCCAATCTCAACGAATACACCATCGAGATACAGATAGAGTTGTTATATATTAATATATACAAAATTATATATAAAATATATACCCGTATGCTCATCAGTTTATATGGCCAATGTATATATATATATATATTTGAGACTTGGCCGTATTTTATATATAATTTTGTATATGTAAATATATAACAAGTCTATTTGCATCTAGACACATTGAGATTGCCAATTTTCTCACAAGAACTGAAGATGGCGTTATCTAAACGTTTTCTTGTATTGGCATTTTCATTTGATAGTGGATCTCCTGTTTGGCTGGCATCCTCTCTTCTTACGAATTAATCTGATAATTGGTTTGCTTAAACAAGTCTGAAAAGTTCTTGAAGGCTATTTGATATCTGAAAAATTTGCGTTTAAGGTGCGCGTCTCGGGGTGCTAATTTTGGGACTTTCCAGCGGCCACAATTTTGAAGCTATCGACCTCAATTTTTTTTTAAATTAAAGCTATTTAAAATATCTACAACTTATAGAAGCCCTTTTTTTTGATTTTCGAAAAAATGAATTTTTTTTTTAGATTAATCGCATTAAATAACAGAAATTTAAAAAAAAAGGAGCTCTATAAGTTGTAGATAATTAAATTAGTAATCATTGTGTTAAAGAATAATTAATATTTTGCCTTTAATTAATTAGCTGGAAGCTCTAGAATGAAATGGGAAAAGTCCCTTGTATTCCTATGGAAAAAACTAACGCCATCTCTTGCCGCCTCGAGTAACTCGGTAGTCTAGAGTCTTCTAACCCGTTTTTTGAGACGCGCACCTTAAAAAAACAGAACATTTTCGTATTATAGTCAAGCATCTCTTTTAAGATGACGGGGTGCTTTTATGTCGTCA
>JAKCPI010022390.1:0-14708 GCA_023213315.1 Euborellia annulipes | reverse complement strand
GGAAACTTTCATGGCTCAAACTTAGACAATTTCCAATAGAGATTTTCGTTTTTTCTTTTATAAAAACAATGAAATAATGCAGTAAACGCATTGGTTGGACTTAATATTTGTCCCTCACTGTACCGTACTGCCGGAAACTATATGTCGATACAAAAATCTGGTGTGGCAAGAACAGAACTCAACTTTTGATAACCGGAGGTAAGAGAAAGTTGTGTGCTGTTACGACCAATCACACCAGATTTTTTATTGAAAATTTTAATCATGAAAATTATTTTTATTACTTCGGGGAGGCCGGCCCCACCGGGGATAAGCCCCCTGTCTGAGTCTAAGGGGACCATGCGTAGATCAACTTTATTTCATTTCTCCTTTTATTCTATTATGATTTACTTACCCCATTCAAAAACGTATCGCCGCCATTCATCTCTTTTTCCCATACAATAAATAAAGACAACTTATAACTCACCAAATTAGAGAGGGCTCTCAACGAATCCAATCTTGCTCTTCCACTCGACGAATAAAATTTCTTATATGATTTCCAGCCTCAAATATTTTTCTTTTTCATTTAACCCTTTTGCTTGTTTATAAACTTCGTTCAGCCATCGTTTGCATTTATAAGCCTTTTATTAAAATAAAATAAAATCATCAACGACTCAAGCGTATAAAATTAATCTCAAGTTAAATACTCCTCTGATAATAGGATCAGGATTTTTCAGGCTGGGAGCCACACATCTTTGCTGACTGCTCGTCCATATAAACCAGTTAGGAAATATTTTATACTTTCCATCGTTCTTTGTGTCTCAGTGAATCGAATCTAAAGAAAATCATATATATAATACCTATACTATCGACTTTAAAGCTTTTCGTTTGGATTACGCTAGTATTTTAGTGGAGTAACGACTCATTTAGTAACTAAACGTGTCTGAACATCAAAAGTTTCCAGTCGAGTCAATCCATTTGTTTGATTTTTTCGGGCGAAGTAGCACCCACCACGTGTCCACTACTAACAACAAGTTGGTTAACAAGTCGGAGCCTTTCGGTTTTAGTCGAGTTTATTAGTTGCATCAAAAATGTCATTTCGCTGGGGCGAAGTTAAAATCGACCTAACTGTCAGAAATATCTAATCCTAATTCCTTCACAAAGACAATACGAAGCTCATTTTTTCGTAGCCATAACCTCTTTTACTTATCTTAAATTTAATAATTTGCTTCTTTTAAAAAAGTCTTTACCGGTCAAGGGCGGATCCAGAGGTGTTTCTCGGGGGGGGGGGGGGTAGGGGGGTAACTAGGTGGCGACGACGTCGCACAGCACCAGCGGAGCATGTAAGTACCGGGGGGGGGGCCCCCTGTTGTAAGTTTTTCATGGAATCCGTCTTAAGGAGCCAAAATATTTCCCACCCGCGGAACCAAGAATTTTTTATATTGCCCACTTTGCGGAAAAATTTCTCTCTCTTTTGCGGAACCTGGTATTTTCATTGAGAATATTAATACAAATCAAATTTTTAAGGTATTGATTTTTAAAATTTTACGTTAAAAATATATTTTTTCAAATCTCGGGGGGAGGGTAATTACCCCCTCTTTAACCCCCCCCCCCTTGTATCCGCCCTTGTTACCGGTACGCTTCCTCTCGTCTTTAAATGCTAATATATAGAAAGTAATGCATTCATGTCAAAAATCTTCATCCCTCGTCTTATTATTCCCGCAGAGCGAATAGGCGGACATTTTTTGTCAAAAATGTGATGTGGATCTCCCCGAATCCATAAAAGTGGTTCCCCAAAATGATCTGTCTGTCTGAATTGAGATCTTTTTATATTTAGGATCATCAGAATAATCTTTCTATTGTCTGCCGAGGATAACATAAAAGATCAACAAGTCCGACATACAATACATATGATATAAATGAAAATAATAAAAGTTGGACTAGAATTTTGAATAAAAATTTTATATTCAACAACAATCCTTTAGGTCCTTCAATTAATATCAGGATGTAGATAAATAAAAATCTGGAGAAGATATTCAGGCCAATTTGTTCGGATTTTTCTCCTCCAGCCATACGTCTACGTTTTGAAGTTCAAACGACTCCTTCTTCAGGATCATGCGGGGTTAAGAATCAAATTTGCCCGCAATTTTGTCTTAAGAGTTGTACAATGTGGCTGTAGGCTTAATGATGATGGAGTCAGGAAAAAAAAACAAGACGATTCCAGCCAAATATTCTTTTATTTCGATTCTCGCCCTCATGGCTGACGTTTCTGCCCGACGTCTAGGCCATCTTCAGAGCTGCATACATATATAATACAAAATGGGAAAAGCATATATTAAAATTAGCACTCAACTTACCTCCAATGCAATTACAATTAACAATATTTATGATAACATACCTGGTTGGCAATAATCAAAAAGCGTGGATTTTTTCAAAGGCAGCGACTACATTCAGCAGAGAGGGGTGAATATAAATCCCCCTCCCCTTTTTTTCTTTTCCTCTTTTTGATCATTTCTCTACGTTTGCTGTGAGCGGACCACATGCTGAATGTTGTCGCTGCCTTTGAAAAAATCCACACTTTTTGATTATTGCCAGCCGGGTATGTTATCATAAATATTGTTAACTGTAATTGCAAAGGAGGTGTGTGCGTGCTAATTTTAATATATTCTTTTCTCATTTTGTATTATATATGTATGCAGCTCTGAAGATGGCCTAGACCCAAGGGCGGATACAAGGGGGGGGGGGGGGTAAAGGGGGTAATTACCCCCCCCCGAGATTTGAAAAACAGGAAAAAATTTAAGAAACCGCGAACGGCACATGAAAAAATTTTTGGTTCCGCGGGCAGGAAAAATTTTGGGTCTCTAAAAAAAAAGGTAAAATATTTATTTCTTCGGACGGGAAAAATTTTTGGTTCCGCGAACGGCACATGAAAAAAATTTTTGGTTCCGCGGGCGGAAAAAATTTTGGGTCTCTAAAAAAAGGTAAAATATTTTTTCGGGCGGGAAAAATTTTGGTTCCGCGAACGGCACACGAAAAAATTTTTTGGTCCGCGAACGGCACATGAAAAAAAATTTTTTGGTTCCGCGAAAAACAAAATTTTTTCCAGATTACCCCCTCCGAGAAACACCTCTGGATCCGCCCTTGCCTATACCTCGGGCCGAAACGTCAACCGTGAGGGCGAGAATTGAAATAAAAGAATATTTCGCTTCAATCGTCTTGTTTTTTTCCTGACTCCATCATAAGAGTTGTAATTAATTTCGTTAGTGCACATCTACTTAAAGTATTGAATAAATCATTCCTTGTCTGGCACTATTAGCTTTTAGTATATATTCACTAGCGAAAGTAATTACAATTTCATATGACAAAATTGAGGGCAAATTTGATTCTAAACGCCGCATGGTCCTGAAGAAGCGGTCGTTTGAATTCCGTAACGTAGATGTGTGGCGAAGAAGAAAATAATCTTCTCCAGATTTCTCAATAATATTCATCAGGTTGTCATCTATCAATATTAAATCTTATATTTGAAGAGTAACTTTATCAAATTATTTAATATAAATCGGGTTTCCTAGATGAGCGATAGCACGGAAAGGCTATTTTAACATCAGGGAAATATATCATAATTAAGAGTAGCGATATTTTCATACCCTCAACGATGTATTTGAATATATTTCAGGCAAAAGAGATGGAAATTTATTTTGAAATCTTTCAGCTATTTCAAGCATTTCATCTTCACCTTCATGGGCTAAATTTTTATCTTCGAATTCTTCTATGGTGCTTGTCCAATTTCGTAATTTGTTTATCTCTCTATCACAGAGTCCACCTATAGGATTAAATAGATTAGTAAAAAAATAATGAGGATACACTGTATTCTATTTCTACTTTTACCCATTGTTATTTATCGCCGAATCTACTTGCTTTTTTCTAAACATTTTTTTTGTTTGATTTCCGACTATAAATAATGGTCCTGACAAAACAAGAAATTCGCTGCAAACTTGGATACAGTGGCACTGAGAATTTGAATGTTTTCGCAGCTCTACACAAGAATTTAGAACTAAGGGAGCGTACAAGTATTACGTAACGCAATTTGGGGTGAGGGGGGTCTCGTAAAACGTTACCATGCGTTATAAGGGGGGGGGGGGGGGTTGAACAACGCGTTACGTAACTGGTATTTTAGCGACTTACCGATACTTTGCCCAACATAATTGTTAGAAAACATAACTTTTAGATAAAAATGGCCATTTGAGCGTTACGTAACGTCTAGGGAGAGGGGGGGCAGAAAAATGTTACGCCGCGTTACATGGGGGGGGGGGGTCAAAGATCTTCAAAAATTGCGTTACGTAATACCCCTAATTCTAATGGAAAGGCTTCAATAAAATGTCCTTCATATAGTCATGAAGTCCCGGGCTTGGCTCATTTCAGAATGTCACGCAAATATTTTGAACTCGTATTCTATGATCAAATACATTTATGCTTTGATGTCACGAATTATTCCCGGAGGACATTGTTTATACTCGTGAAATATAAATTATGCACAATTCTTGATTTGACATATCCATTATTTATAGTAAAATAAATACCAAAAACATTCAGCGATAAATAAGTTTGAAATTTGTAAATAAGAATTAATAAAAGCAGAATTGAAATACAGAGAAAATTGTCTATGTATTATATCAATCTTAGCCATTATTATTCGATCAGATATGTTAAAAATAATTTCAAATTGTTAAGATAACTTACATTTATTATTGTCACAATTGTTCACTATTTTATTTTTTAAGTGGATAAATTCATTTGAGAGTTTTTTAAGAAATTTTCTTCCCGGATAACGAGTTCCATGACGGATAATTATCCATATTTTTTTTGGAGAACATTCTGTAAATAAAGTTTGCTTGTAGTCAGCCAAAATAGATTGCAACAAGTTCAATAAAACTTTCAGAATTGGGCTAAATTTATTGGGCCATTTTTCAGTTATTGGAAATTGTGTTTTATTTCTCGTCATTTTTGGGCGATATGATTTTTATGAAGCAGATATATTTTTGATTGATCCTTTTTGGCTGTTGATTTTAAAAATTGAGGGGATGAAATAAAGCCTGTTTTATTTCGTTATTATTCGACATCGCTTCGATCAAATTGTAACTGAAAAAAATATAATAAAACAAACTTTTTAAAAAAAATGCTTTTATTTAAATTGAACTAAAAAGAGAGAAATAATTTAATTGTCTTGTTAAAATTGTTGAATATTTATGACTTAAGGGGGAGTTCCAGAGGCCTCAACTACAAAACCATATAACTCGATCAATTTTGAAGATATCGACCTCCGGATTTTTTTAAATAAAAGATAATTAAAATATTAACCCTTTGTCGTTGTCCTTTTTTTTGATTTTCTCAAAAAAAATTTTTTTGACAAGAATAAACTCAAAAACAAGGCATTAATCGAAAAATCGGGGAATGACACGGGGTAGGTAATTAATTTTTAAATCTATTTGTTAAAATTTAATAATTTTTTGATCTATTATTTTTGAGTTATTCAGTTTTTCAGAATTTCTATAAAATCACCTACTTTTAACCATTTTAGTTCAACGTTTTTCCGCCAGGTAGCGCTAAAAACTTTGTATATAAACTTTACTTCTCTCTCTTATGATCTTTGCTTTCTTACGAGGCGCACTTTTGAAATATTATATTAAATATATTAAAATTGATTTATATTAAAAACTATATTCTATTAATTCTCTTACAAGTACGATTCAATTCTCTCCTTATAATATTATTTATCATTTCTATTATACAAAGTAAAATTATTTTTTATTTTTTTAGCGTTATAATTATGTATAGAGATTTTAAAAAATAATTATTATGCGTAGGTAGAAAGTTTTGATGGGGGGGGGGGGGGGGTGGTGTTCAGGAAAGTTTTTTCATACATTTGAAAAATTTAAGCCCCGGGCCCTCAAGGCTCAAGTAAAAACGGAAAAATTTAGATAAAAAAAAAAAAAAAAAATTTAATGGAAATTTCTCTTTGAGAGGCTCTGACCCCTTGGGGTTCAGGGATATACGGTATTTTAAAAATATTTTTTGTGTATGGAGGAGAGGGATATTTAAAGATGAGCACCCCCCCCAAAAAAAAAAAAAAAAATCAATATAAGGCCACCTCTTACAAAATTATGTATATGTCCTAAACCCCGAAAAGGGGAAGGATGAATCACCCAATAAATAAAATAAATATAAGGCCACCTCTTTTAGTGCCGCCCCAGGCCCCCAACTGCCTCGGTACGCCTCTGGTCCTTATTATATTGGTGATGGGAATCTCTTATCGTCTCATAAATTATTGGTTATCGTATAAAGTATTATAATATTAATTAATATTATGTCTTATAAGTTGCCGAAAAGAGTGTTTGTGTGAGTGTGGAGTGTGAATGGGAAAAAAGTGTTGAAAAAAAAAAAGTTACCGAAAACAAATATAAAATTTTTCTCTTGTTCCTATAGAAATAAAATTTAATTTGAAACACCAAGTGTTTAATATGTATTTATTTAATTTTTTATTTATTTATAGAGATTATTTTTTTATTTTCAAATAATTTTTTTTAATTTTTGGCAATAAAAAAATAAATTGGCCATTCAAAAGGTACTATACGCAAAAAAAATCAAAATATTATATAATTAATATATTAAAATTTTATATTTAAGTTAGGCACCCCATGGGGCGTGACACGAAGCTTTTGAACAAAATCGGCCAAAAAGTACATAGGCGTCATTTTGGGGGGGGATTTGCCCCCCCCCCCTCAAGTGCTCTGATTTTTATAAATTTTTTTTTATATTATTCTAAATAAAATACTCCAAAATACATCTACGAGTATACAAACTGTACAAAATTAAACAATTAATTTAATTAAATATGTTTTGGCTAAATTTGAGTATCCATTTGTAAGTAAATTTTAAGAAAAAAAATGTTTGCCCCCTTCCCAAGAAAAAGTTGAAATGACGCCATTGAAAAAGTACCAGTACTTTACATGGGCGTAGCCAGGAGGAGGCAGGGGGCCATTGCCCCCTGGCTTGTCCTAAAAATTAAAAAAAAAAAATATATATATATATATATATATATATATATATATATATATTTCCCATTGGGAATTTTTTTTAACGCCCCAATCCACTTAATTTTTTTATTTAAATAAATAATTAATAATCTATGTATATATTAATTGCAAATCCCCCCTCTCGCCCTAACGAGGGGTTGCCCCCTAACAAGGTGTCTGGCTACGCCCATGGTACTTTATACTTTTTCAGTTTTTTTTTTTTTTTTTTTTTTGATTTCTTCAAAATTCGCCCTAACGATTTTTTTTAAATTCAAAAATCAATTATTTTTTAGATGCCCTTTAAAATGTATATTTTCAGTTTGCTCTCAAAATTGTTTTAAGACCACTTTACTCTTGTACGCAGGGGCGTATATAAGGGGAGGCCGAGGGAGCCCGCCTCCCCCCCCAAAAAAAAATTTTCCAAACACACACACATATATATATATAGGGATATACAGACATCAGCGCAACAAATTTTTCCGCAGGATGAAAAACTTTGGTTCCACAAAAAATTTCGTGTGAAAAAAAATTTAGTTTCTTAAAAAAAAAAATTTCCGCAGAAAAATTTTACAATTCAGGCCCCCCCTCCCCGAAAAAAATTTCTATATACGCCCCTGCTTGTACGTCACAGGAAAGATAGATGAAATGGTTGCCATGGTAACAAGATATAAATATTTTCTCATGTTTATAAATTTTACCTCTTGAATTCTAATACATATATACATATACCGAAGGTAAGAGAAAGTTGTGTGCTGTGCGATCAGTCACACCAGATTTTTTTTTTTTTGATTTTCTTGATTTATTAAAAAAATATTTTTTAAGATTAAAAAATATTTGGTGCTTGTGCATAAAAATATTGTTAAAAAAAGTATTTGATTTTATAAAAATCATAATATTAATTATATGAAATATTCTTATTTATATTTTAGGCTGTAATATTGATACTAATGTCGTATATATTTTTTAAACGTCGCGCGCCGCTTATGAAAATATAATTTTTCCACTTGAGCCTTGAGTAGCAAAAAGCCTGTATGAATTTGTCGCGTTCCAATGTTGTCACATTTACTTAGACGGCAACGTTGCCAGCTCCGTGGCAGAGGTTAGAAAAAGAAACATATTATTGCTGGTTGTGGGTTGATAGGCGCTAGAAATGGAGCGACGGTGTCGCCGCCTATTAGCCAAATAATCGTCCCTTCCGATTGACTCATCGGAGACTCCCCCTTAAAATAAAAGCGTGGGGCGCACATTGATAGCTTAAGGAATTGTATATACTTAGAACCTCCGGATCCCTTTGAAGCGCCCCACGCTTTTATTTTAAGTCATAAATATTCAACAATTTTAACAAGACAATCAAATTATTTCTCTCTTTTTAGTTCAATTTAAATAAAAGCATTTTTTTTTTTAAAGTTTTTTTTTTATTATATTTTTATTTTAAACTTTTTAGTCTTTTTTATTAGGCCTATAGAGTATTTAAAAAAAGAAGGCAGAATGCGTGAAATAAAGTACCACATTAGTTTGGTCAATTTTGGTAAAACCCAACTCACTATTTGCGTCATCAAAAATGACCCTTAAATATCAAATTTCACACCTCCAGCTCATCGGGAAGTGACTTAAGCAAAGATTCAAAGTTGGTGATTTTGAAAGAGTAAGTTAAATAGAAGCATTTAATTAATTAAATAAAAAGAGGCAAAAATACATTGGTAACAATTAAAGCTTTTATACATGCCATCTGCGTAAAATGACACTTATTTCGTCCTGAGGAAGGTCGCGATTTGGGACATTAAAAATAATAATGAAACAAGCTTTTTTTCATCCTTGCATTCCAAGCATCTCGATGATTATATATTTTATTATTATTGGCAATAGGAAATAATATAAATTAAAGGGGTGTCGGTACTACAGCCAGACAGGGCCGGATCTAGGGGGGGGGGGGGAGCATATGCCCCGGGCGGCAGATATCAGGGGGTGACAATTAAAGAAAGATAAAAATCTCTGGTTCCGCGGGTGGCAAAAAATTTAGCGTCTCTAAAAAAAAGGTAAAATTTGGTTCCGCGAAAAAAATTTTTTCGCAGAAAAATTTTTGAGATCAGGGAAAATTTTAAGGAGGGGGCGGGAAATTAAATTTTGCTCCCCCTAAAAAATCTCCTAGTTCCGGCCCTGCAGCTAGAGGCCGGTTGGGTTTGAGGTGTGTGTCTCCATGCACTAAAGCACTTCGGGTAAATAAACAGGGATCCCGAAAGGAATTTCAAAAAAAAAAAAAAAAAAAAAATAGATTCTTTTAAATATGGCGTCGTGTTGCAAATGGAGTGTTATTCGAAACAACAATGGATATATTTAGAAGAATTATCCTTTGATTAATTTTATTTAGATAAAAAGAGATAAGATTTCTAGAATACTAATGAAATGCAAATACATTCATATTTACCTTGAGGTATGAAATCATCTTGATAAACAGAATAATTAAAAACATTTCGATAAGGTGTTGGAGAGCCCGTATATAAATGAAAATTTGTTAAAAGTGAATGACATTTTAATTTCCCTTCATTTTGATCCAAAATAATTATCAAAAAAAATAATCCATAAAACTTCATAATCAAATTTGGCGGCGAAATTTAAGGACAGATTAATTAAAAATGGAATTTTGGAAAAAAACTCTCTATCGTCTAATTCTTAATATATAAGAAATTCCTATCATTTATTAGTTTAATTAAAAGAGATTAATAATAAATAGAGAAAAAAATTAAGAAAATATTTTAAAAAAATCAAGAGAAAATAAATTACATGATGCGTGAGTAAAGCAACTACCAACGAGTGAATTTAAATATCACTAAAAACTAAACTCAAAGTCCCTAAAAAACAACGCGACTTGACTGCTACCTGGCGGACTTATTTTAAAATGTTCAAATCAAATTCAACACTTTGAAGTATAAAAACATCCAATGTTATTTTAATTTTAAAATCTTATTTTTAAAGGTTTTTTTTTATTGTGTTCACTTATATAATTTTATATAAAGATTGGCAATTATAATTGTAATTAAAGAAAATGAATGCCCCTCCGACATTTGAGTCGTTTCTTCTTTTCCCTGGAGAAAAAAAGTAAGTTTTTAGGTTATCTTTTATAAATAATTATTATTTGTAAAAATTCCAATCCATTATTATTTAATATCTATTTTTTATAATTTGAACCACTTTTATTTGAAATTTTTGTCAATTTCATTTAATTGAAATCCATTTTTCACATAATTTTGTGCATATTTCTTTACTTTTCTATCCTCATCGTCATTTTCATCTGAGATGAATACTTCATTAAAAATATTGTCCTTTTGTTTTTCAAGATTCAGGCTCATTTTATAATTTTAGTTCCATGATCTTTATCAATAGTATGTGACTCAAAAGGATAGAATTACTAGCTGAAGCTTTTTTCCAAAATAAACATCAAATATTCACCTCTTTTGAATAGAATATCTGAGTCTTGATAAAATATCAGCTGGAATTGTTTTGTTCGAGATTTCATGAAGAAAACAAAGCGACTTAAGAAACGAACAAAATTATATGAAAAATTATCATATTTATTATTTTGGTTTGATTTGGCAAAAGTTAATTCTATAATGCAGAGATGGAGAGGAGATATCAGCCAAATTGGAATGCTCTAAGTTCAATAAAACTCCCAGAATAAGACGTTTCGGCCTGAATTTATTTGACCCTCCTCAGTTATTGGAAATTATACACATATTGCAATTTCCATTTTTCACATAATTTTGTGCATTGAACCAGGATTTGTCAATAATAAAATTTATTTGCTTCATACAAAATTATATGGCTCCTGTGCCCAAGAAATAAATTTTATTATTGACAAATCCTGGTTCAATCACATGATTTGTATAATTTCCAATAACTGAGGATGGTCAAATAAATTCAGGCCGAAACGTCTTATTCTGGGAGTTTTATTGAATCTCCATCCCTTTATTATAATCACATCACAGCCACAACTTCAAGCAATTAAAAATTAATTCTTTTTATTTCTTTTGCAGAATCATCAAAGAACAAGATACGAAAGTCCCGAATGCTGCTATTTTTACTATAAATAAAGAAGATCACACTTTAGGAAACATGATCAGAAAGTGAGATTATTTTCTTTAGGAATATTATATTATTGTTTTAATTATAAATTATAAACAAAATAATTTTCATAGTAAAGGGAAAACTCAACTATTTTTTATTGGCCTGGTGCAAAATTTATGAATATTTTGTTTTGTGTTAATTTTTATACTTTTACTTTGCAATGCTTTTAATTAACATTCTCTGTTTATTGATAAATTTGTGCGACGAAAATCATATTCATCTTATATATATATATATATATTTCGACGCTCTCAATAGAAAAGTGTCTAACTCCACTTTTTTTCGAAAATTTTTTTTGTATTTTCTGTTGAAAAATATCATTCTCCTTATGCCCTGAACTGAGTAATTCAAATTTTTCAATTCGAAAAGTGTTTAACAGTACCTCTAACAATGACATTGAAATGTTTTTTGGCTCTCCTGAAAAATAAACAAACAACAAAATGGAGTTAGCCACTTTACTAATTAGAACGTCGATATATATATATATATATATACTGCAACACTTTCTTACTTCTTAAGAAGACCTATTCAATAATACTTTAATAACATTTAATATGAAATACATTTTTAAGTAAATTTAACACAAATCCATATCATTTTAATACATAATTACAATTTAAATAAAACAAAGACAAAATTGTCGAAATGTTTATTTATTAACGCCAAATATCTAAAATTTTAAAATAATCTTTCTCTTTCAGTTTTTCTCTGTCTATTTTATTGGAAATTCTTATAAAACAAAATTTTGAATTCATACCCAACAAAACATATCGATATTATGTTGATTTGTCCCTCAAATTGAAAATCAAGATTTTTGTCTTTATTTTATTTAAATTGTGTTAATAGATTAAAATGATTTGTATTTGTGTTAAATCGGATGATCCGTGGTTCGACTCCCGGCGGCACACCCTTATTTTTTTCGGATATATGAATTAATAAATATTTAATTGTATAAATTTCGCGGCTCATAATATCTTAAATATTATATATAATTTCTTATTTATTAATTAATTTCATATTGATTCTTTTTTTTTTTAGCCAATTATTAAAAGATCCAAACGTTTTATTTGCCGGCTACAAAGTACCCCATCCACTTGAACATAAATTTATCCTACGGATTCAAACAACATCTGATTATACTCCTCAAGATGCTCTTATGCACGCCATCACTGATTTAATCTCTGAATTGTCTCTTATTGAAGAACGATTTAAGGTAATACATAGTCATAATAAATCGTTTTCTAGATTAGATATAAAAATAGACCAATCAAATCTGTTGTCAGACAGAAACATCTATTCCCAAAAAAAATGTGGAAAAACTAAAAAAAACCTTGCTAGTCTAGTGTCTTAATACAAATCGTATCCATGTCCTTAATTGAAGTGCTGCAAGTTGATTAAGGAATTTAATTTATGCCAAAAAGTTTTTTTTTAGTGGACAAAAGATAATTGGTTTGCAACGATGTTGATGAGAGAAGTGGCTGTCCAATGATTAGATTAGTACGTAGGAAGAGACGATGTCAGCCAACCAGAAGAGTCTCTGTCAAATGAAAATCCCAATACAAGAAAACGTTTCGGCTTTAATTAGATAATGCCGTCTTCAGTTCTTATGAGAATATGCCGGAATCTCAACGAATACACCATCGAGATGCAGATATTTGTTATATATTAATATATACAAAATTATATATAAAATATATATCGGTATGCTCATCAGTTTATATGGCCAATGTATATATATATATTTGAGACTTGGCGGTATTTTATACATAATTTTGTATATGTAAAAATATAACAAGTCTATTTGCATCTAGACACATTGAGATTGCCAATTTTCTCACAAGAACTGAAGATGGCGTTATCTAAACGTTTTCTTGTATTGGCATTTTCATTTGATAATGGATCTCCTGTTTGGCTGGCATCCTCTCTTCTTACGAATTAATCTGATAATTGGTTTGCTAAAACACGTCTAAAAAGTTCTTGAAGGCTATTTGATATCTGAAAAATTTGCGTTTAAGGTGCGCGTCTCGGGGTGCTAATTTTGGGACTTTCCAGCGGCCACAATTTTGAAGCTATCGACCTCAATTTTTTTTTTAAATTCAAGCTATTTAAAATATCTACAACTTATAGAAGCCCTTTTTCTTGATTTTCGAAAAAATGAATTTTTTTTTTAGATTAATCACCCCAAATAAAAGGAAATTTTAAAAAAGGAGAATCTATAAGTTGTAGATAATTAAATTAGTAATCATTGTGTTAAAGAATAATTAATTTTTTGCATTTAATTAATTAGCTGGAAGCTCTAGAATGAAATGGGAAAGTCCCTTGTATTCCTTGGAAAAACTAACTCCATCTCTTTAATTAAATTATAATCATTGTGTTAAAAATAATTAATTTTTTGCATTTAATTAATTAGCTGGAAGCTCTAGAATGAAATGGGAAAAAGTCCCTTGTATTCCTATGGAAAAAACTAACTCTCCATCTCTTGCCGCCTCGAGTAACTCGGTAGTCTAGAGTCTTCTAATCGTTTTTCGAGACGCGCACCTTAAAAAAAACAGAACATTTTCGTATTAAGTCAAGCATCTCTTTTTTAAGATGACGTCAGTGCTTTTATGTCGTCATATCATTAAGGCTGAACCTCACACCAATTGAGCAAAAACATTTTCGGACAAAATCGTGCCTAAAACTTGCTTTTCTATGGGTCAACGCACACCGAGGAGGCAAAACACAATTGAGCATGATTCGATATCATTGAACAAAATGTTTTTGTCATTGAGCGTTTTGTTCAATCGGTGAGCGTGGGCATTGGACAAAATGTTCGGTCATTGAGCAAAAAATGCCAACGCACACCGATTGGGCAAAAACGCTCAATGACAAAACATCGTGATCCCTGGTAAAACATTTTGTCTAATCGGTGTGCGTTGGCATTTAGCAAAACGTTTTGTCCAAGGCGTTTTGCTCAATTGGTGTGCGTTCAGCCTAAAACTTTTCGTTTTCAAACGAAGAGTTCAAAAAAAAAATAAGTTTGTATTTATTTAGAGTCATTAGACTAATATTTCGGTCTTGGTTAAAGCCATTCTTAAAGGCTAATTCTTTTCAACTCCATAATTCCACATAAAAAGATTAGAATATTTCGCCTCAATTAGTGAAATTATTAATAAATATTAAATTCATTTTTGTTTTCAGGACGCTATCAAAGAAAAAAAGGAAGGCGTCGATTAAATGATTTTTTAAAAAATTTAGTAATTTTAATCACATTATCATTCTTACTTAATAAATTACATAAAATTCATATTATTTAACATTTGGTTTTTTTAATTATTTTTAAATTTCCAAGTCAGTCAACAAGTTAAGTTCTCTCTATCACCTCAAAAATTGTGAAAGTAACAATTATATATAAATATAAATATCGAAATCGCTGTTTATGGATTTTAACAAAAAATTTAAATACGCTATCAGTCAAAAATAAATGTAAAAATTATTTTATAAATAAATAATAATATAATAAATAATAATTAAATTAAAACAGGCAAGAATTAATATTTT
>JAKCPI010022389.1:0-20165 GCA_023213315.1 Euborellia annulipes | reverse complement strand
TAACAAACATACAATAGACCTCATCGTTAAAACAGATAAATAATAGAGTTTTTTAATTGCTAATGATTTTATATATTGCTAGAGTTAATTTATAAGGTATTTTTGAAATGTATAAATGTAATTATAGTAAAAAAATTGAGTGAAAATAATAATTTTGTCTGTTTATACAGTTTATAGGTTACATTTTTTTAATTATTGATAATTAATTAACTAAACACAGAATCTCTTTGGAAATTTTTCTATTTATTCTACAATTAATTCATAATTGAATGGCATTGGGGTCAATCCGTTTCCGAAGTGATTAAGGTGAAAAAAAAATTATTAATTAAAAATTGACATTTGTAGGTTAGATTTCTTTGAAATGGCTATAATTTATTAACTAAACATAGAATATCTGTGAAACTTTTTCTATTTATTCTACAATTAATTCATAATTGAATGGCATTGGGGTCAATCCGTTTCCGAAGTGATTAAGGGGAAAAAAAATTATTAATTAAAAATTGACATTTGTAGGTTAGATTTCTTTGAAATGGCTATAATTTATTAACTAAACATAGAATATCTGTGAAACTTTTTATATTTATTCTCTAATTAATACATAATTGAATGGCATTGGGGTCAATCCGTTTCCGAAGTGATTAAGGGGAAAAAAAAATTATTAATTAAAAATTGACATTTGTAGGTTAGATTTCTTTGAAATGGCTATAATTTATTAACTAAACATAGAATATCTGTGAAACTTTTTATATTTATTCTCTAATTAATACATAATTGAATGGCATTGGGGTCAATCCGTTTCCGAAGTGATTAAGGGCAAAAAAAAATTATTAATTAAAAATTGACATTTGTAGGTTAGATTTCTTTGAAATGGCTATAATTTATTAACTAAACATAGAATATCTGTGAAACTTTTTATATTTATTCTCTAATTAATACATAATTGAATGGCATTGGGGTCAATCCGTTTCCGAAGTGATTAAGGGCAAAAAAAAATTATTAATTAAAAATTGACATTTGTAGGTTAGATTTCTTTGAAATGGCTATAATTTATTAACTAAACATAGAATATCTGTGAAACTTTTTATATTTATTCTCTAATTAATTCATAATTGAATGGCATTGGGGTCAATCCGTTTCCGAAGTGATTAAGAGCAAAAAAAAATTTTTGAAAATGTCTTGTATGAGTATAACGGATCATGGAAAGAAAAATTATCATATTTAATATAATAAACATAGAATCTCTTTGGAAATTTTTCTATTTATTCTCTAATTAATACATAATTAAATGGCATTGGGGTCAATCCGTTTCCGAAGTGATTAAGGGGAAAAAAAAATTATTAATTAAAAATTGACATTTGTAGGTTAGATTTCTTTGAAATGGCTATAATTTATTAACTAAACATAGAATATCTGTGAAACTTTTTATATTTATTCTCTAATTAATACATAATTGAATGGCATTGGGGTCAATCCGTTTCCGAAGTGATTAAGGGCAAAAAAAAAATTATTAATTAAAAATTGACATTTGTAGGTTAGATTTCTTTGAAATGGCTATAATTTATTAACTAAACATAGAATATCTGTGAAATTTTTTATATTTATTCTCTAATTAATTCATAATTGAATGGCATTGGGGTCAATCCGTTTCCGAAGTGATTAAGAGCAAAAAAAAATTTTTGAAAATGTCTTGTATGAGTATAACGGATCATGGAAAGAAAAATTATCATATTTAATATAATAAACATAGAATCTCTTTGGAAATTTTTCTATTTATTCTCTAATTAATACATAATTAAATGGCATTGGGGTCAATCCGTTTCCGAAGTGATTAAGGTGAAAAAAAAATTATTAATTAAAAATTGACATTTGTAGGTTAGATTTCTTTGAAATGGCTATAATTTATTAACTAAACATAGAATATCTGTGAAACTTTTTATATTTATTCTCTAATTAATACATAATTGAATGGCATTGGGGTCAATCCGTTTCCGAAGTGATTAAGGGCAAAAAAAAAATTATTAATTAAAAATTGACATTTGTAGGTTAGATTTCTTTGAAATGGCTATAATTTATTAACTAAACATAGAATATCTGTGAAACTTTTTATATTTATTCTCTAATTAATACATAATTGAATGGCATTGGGGTCAATCCGTTTCCGAAGTGATTAAGGGCAAAAAAAAATTATTAATTAAAAATTGACATTTGTAGGTTAGATTTCTTTGAAATGGCTATAATTTATTAACTAAACATAGAATATCTGTGAAATTTTTTATATTTATTCTCTAATTAATTCATAATTGAATGGCATTGGGGTCAATCCGTTTCCGAAGTGATTAAGAGCAAAAAAAAATTTTTGAAAATGTCTTGTATGAGTATAACGGATCATGGAAAGAAAAATTATCATATTTAATATAATAAACATAGAATCTCTTTGGAAATTTTTCTATTTATTCTCTAATTAATACATAATTAAATGGCATTGGGGTCAATCCGTTTCCGAAGTGATTAAGGGGAAAAAAAAATTATTAATTAAAAATTGACATTTGTAGGTTAGATTTCTTTGAAATGGCTATAATTTATTAACTAAACATAGAATATCTGTGAAACTTTTTATATTTATTCTCTAATTAATTCATAATTGAATGGCATTGGGGTCAATCCGTTTCCGAAGTGATTAAGAGCAAAAAAAAATTTTTGAAAATGTCTTGTATGAGTATAACGGATCATGGAAAGAAAAATTATCATATTTAATATAATAAACATAGAATCTCTTTGGAAATTTTTCTATTTATTCTCTAATTAATACATAATTAAATGGCATTGGGGTCAATCCGTTTCCGAAGTGATTAAGGTGAAAAAAAAATTATTAATTAAAAATTGACATTTGTAGGTTAGATTTCTTTGAAATGGCTATAATTTATTAACTAAACATAGAATATCTGTGAAACTTTTTATATTTATTCTCTAATTAATACATAATTGAATGGCATTGGGGTCAATCCGTTTCCGAAGTGATTAAGGGGAAAAAAAATTATTAATTAAAAATTGACATTTGTAGGTTAGATTTCTTTGAAATGGCTATAATTTATTAACTAAACATAGAATATCTGTGGAAATTTTTATATTTATTCTCTAATTAATACATAATTGAATGGCATTGGGGTCAATCCGTTTCCGAAGTGATTAAGGGAAAAAAAAATTATTAATTAAAAATTGACATTTGTAGGTTAGATTTCTTTGAAATGGCTATAATTTATTAACTAAACATAGAATATCTGTGAAACTTTTTATATTTATTCTCTAATTAATACATAATTGAATGGCATTGGGGTCAATCCGTTTCCGAAGTGATTAAGGGCGAAAAAAAAATTATTAATTAAAAATTGACATTTGTAGGTTAGATTTCTTTGAAATGGCTATAATTTATTAACTAAACATAGAATATCTGTGAAATTTTTTATATTTATTCTCTAATTAATTCATAATTGAATGGCATTGGGGTCAATCCGTTTCCGAAGTGATTAAGAGCAAAAAAAATTTTTTGAAAATGTCTTGTATGAGTATAACGGATCATGGAAAGGAAAATTATCATATTTAATATAATAAACATAGAATCTCTTTGGAAATTTTTCTATTTATTCTCTAATTAATACATAATTAAATGGCATTGGGGTCAATCCGTTTCCGAAGTGATTAAGGTGAAAAAAAAATTATTAATTAAAAATTGACATTTGTAGGTTAGATTTCTTTGAAATGGCTATAATTTATTAACTAAACATAGAATATCTGTGAAACTTTTTATATTTATTCTCTAATTAATTCATAATTGAATGGCATTGGGGTCAATCCGTTTCCGAAGTGATTAAGAGCAAAAAAAAATTATTATTGAAAATTGACATTTGTATGAGTATAACGGATCATGGAAAGGGAAACTATCATATTTAATATAACTAAACATAGAATCTCTTTGGAAATTTTTCTATTTATTCTCTAATTAATACATAATTAAATGGCATTGGGGTCAATCCGTTTCCGAAGTGATTAAGGTGAAAAAAAAATTATTAATTAAAAATTGACATTTGTAGGTTAGATTTCTTTGAAATGGCTATAATTTATTAACTAAACATAGAATATCTGTGAAACTTTTTATATTTATTCTCTAATTAATACATAATTGAATGGCATTGGGGTCAATCCGTTTCCGAAGTGATTAAGGGGCAAAAAAAAAAATTATTAATTAAAAATTGACATTTGTAGGTTAGATTTCTTTGAAATGGCTATAATTTATTAACTAAACATAGAATATCTGTGAAATTTTTTATATTTATTCTCTAATTAATTCATAATTGAATGGCATTGGGGTCAATCCGTTTCCGAAGTGATTAAGAGCAAAAAAAAATTTTTGAAAATGTCTTGTATGAGTATAACGGATCATGGAAAGAAAAATTATCATATTTAATATAATAAACATAGAATCTCTTTGGAAATTTTTCTATTTATTCTCTAATTAATACATAATTAAATGGCATTGGGGTCAATCCGTTTCCGAAGTGATTAAGGTGAAAAAAAAATTATTAATTAAAAATTGACATTTGTAGGTTAGATTTCTTTGAAATGGCTATAATTTATTAACTAAACATAGAATATCTGTGAAACTTTTTATATTTATTCTCTAATTAATACATAATTGAATGGCATTGGGGTCAATCCGTTTCCGAAGTGATTAAGGGCAAAAAAAAATTATTAATTAAAAATTGACATTTGTAGGTTAGATTTCTTTGAAATGGCTATAATTTATTAACTAAACATAGAATATCTGTGAAACTTTTTATATTTATTCTCTAATTAATACATAATTGAATGGCATTGGGGTCAATCCGTTTCCGAAGTGATTAAGGGAAAAAAAAATTATTAATTAAAAATTGACATTTGTAGGTTAGATTTCTTTGAAATGGCTATAATTTATTAACTAAACATAGAATATCTGTGAAACTTTTTATATTTATTCTCTAATTAATTCATAATTGAATGGCATTGGGGTCAATCCGTTTCCGAAGTGATTAAGAGCAAAAAAAAATTTTTGAAAATGTCTTGTATGAGTATAACGGATCATGGAAAGAAAAATTATCATATTTAATATAATAAACATAGAATCTCTTTGGAAATTTTTCTATTTATTCTCTAATTAATACATAATTGAATGGCATTGGGGTCAATCCGTTTCCGAAGTGATTAAGGGGAAAAAAAAATTATTAATTAAAAATTGACATTTGTAGGTTAGATTTCTTTGAAATGGCTATAATTTATTAACTAAACATAGAATATCTGTGAAACTTTTTATATTTATTCTCTAATTAATACATAATTGAATGGCATTGGGGTCAATCCGTTTCCGAAGTGATTAAGGGCAAAAAAAAAATTATTAATTAAAAATTGACATTTGTAGGTTAGATTTCTTTGAAATGGCTATAATTTATTAACTAAACATAGAATATCTGTGAAATTTTTTATATTTATTCTCTAATTAATTCATAATTGAATGGCATTGGGGTCAATCCGTTTCCGAAGTGATTAAGAGCAAAAAAAAATTTTTGAAAATGTCTTGTATGAGTATAACGGATCATGGAAAGAAAATTATCATATTTAATATAATAAACATAGAATCTCTTTGGAAATTTTTCTATTTATTCTACAATTCAGGCTGGTCGTCCACTGGACGCGACAACGCGCTACCGCTACAAGCGCTACAACATGCTACAGATCCCAATGTGTGTGAATCAATTGAAGCTCGTCCACTAGAAGCGCGCGACATCACGCGACAACGCGCTTCGAGCGACAAGGCGCTACAGATCCCAAAAAATGGGATCTGTAGCGCCTTGTAGCGTCTAACCCTTTGTTTTTCTAACCTAAAATACTCTCACCGGCAAAAAAAAAACTGCAACACTTTGTTTTTTCTTAATAAAATTGATGCAATTGAATAAAACAAAGACCAAAATGTCGATATTTAATTTGTGGGACAAAATAAGATTAAATAGACCTCAAAGAGCCGTAGTTATTTCATCAATCACTGTTTCTTCGGTGTGAGTGTAATTAAATGAATTTTCATAAATTTTTTAAATTTTTTATTAACTGTTTCAAGAATCGACTGCTTTGCAAATATCAGTTTCGATTTTTCATCACCGTCAGGACCTTTAAAGATAAACATAGAGTATGTGTAATTTATTTTATATTCAACACTTACTTTTTCTTTTATAGTCGACATTACAATTTTTTGTGATATACTGTATATATAGGCCTATATATTAAATTGATAAAAGTATACATTTTTTGTTATTTCACATTGTGTGATTTGATGAAGTACCTGCGGCTCTTCGAGGTCAAAATAACCTTCATCCCAGAATATAAAGAATTTTAAAATAAGATTATTTGAAAATTTAGCGAAAATAAATATAAATTTCGAGATTTTTATCTTGGTTTTATATTTCAATTTAATTATTTATTAAAATTATATGGATTTGTTTTATTTATTGGTTAGAAATTTATATGATATTTTATGTCAAATGTAGCGCGAAGTAGCGTGCAGTGGACGACCCTTGACGCGTGTTGTCGCGTCTCTTGTTGTCGCGCTTGTAGCGGTAGCGTCCAGTGGACGACCAGGCTAATTCATAATTGAATGGCATTGGGGTCAATCCGTTTCCGAAGTGATTAAGGGCAAAAAAAATTATTAATTAAAAATTGACATTTGTAGGTTAGATTTCTTTGAAATGGCTATAATTTATTAACTAAACATAGAATCTCTGTGAAACTTTTTCTATTTATTCTACAATTAATTCATTATTGAATGGCATTGGGGTCAATCCGTTTCCGAAGTGATTAAGGTGAAAAAAAAAATTATTAATTAAAAATTGACATTTGTAGGTTAGATTTCTTTGAAATGGCTATAATTTATTAACTAAACATAGAATATCTGTGAAACTTTTTATATTTATTCTCTAATTAATACATAATTGAATGGCATTGGGGTCAATCCGTTTCCGAAGTGATTAAGGTGAAAAAAAAATTATTAATTAAAAATTGACATTTGTAGGTTAGATTTCTTTGAAATGGCTATAATTTATTAACTAAACATAGAATATCTGTGAAATTTTTTATATTTATTCTCTAATTAATTCATAATTGAATGGCATTGGGGTCAATCCGTTTCCGAAGTGATTAAGAGCAAAAAAAATTTTTGAAAATGTCTTGTATGAGTATAACGGATCATGGAAAGAAAAATTATCATATTTAATATAATAAACATAGAATCTCTTTGGAAATTTTTCTATTTATTCTACAATTAATTCATAATTGAATGGCATTGGGGTCAATCCGTTTCCGAAGTGATTAAGGGCAAAAAAAAATTATTAATTAAAAATTGACATTTGTAGGTTAGATTTCTTTTAAATGGCTATAATTTATTAACTAAACATAGAATATCTGTGAAACTTTTTATATTTATTCTCTAATTAATTCATAATTGAATGGCATTGGGGTCAATCCGTTTCCGAAGTGATTAAGAGCAAAAAAAAATTTTTGAAAATGTCTTGTATGAGTATAACGGATCATGGATCATGAATCTCTTTGAAAATTTTTCTATTTATTCTACAATTAATTCATAATTGAATGGCATTGGGCTAGGCTTGAAAAAGAAAAATTTTTTACATATTTTTATTAACATTTGTATATAGACCAAAAAAAAATAAAATACAAACAATTCAAACTTAAAAAAAAAAAAATACAAATTCGTGCAAATAAAGAGACCAGGAATAATCGTTACATAAACCATCCCGACATTCGTCTTAAGCTTTTAAGGAAAACCTGGCCAAAACCTTAACAAGGATGATAAAATTTAACTCTCAATTGTTTCAACTGGTGTATTATTTAATTTATTATAAACCTCTCCTAATTTCTCTATTGTTGATTTTTTACAAAAAAAATATTACTGTACGGTAATATTTTGACCATAACTGGGTATTTTGTCCAGATAACATTTTACAAAAATTTCCTCTTTAGCCGCTGCTCTAATTTTGTTTTTTCGCGCGCATCTTCTTTCCTTCTTGTTACTTTTTCTATACGAATCAAAAATAAAAAAGAAAGTGAAAATTGAGTTATAAAATTTCCGTGCGCCAAGTCGGTCACTGTGAAAACTGTTTTTGTAAAAAATATATTTACCAACTCTATCAGATACTTACATGTATAGTTTTCCCTCAGTGTCTTGAACATAAAAAAAGTCCTCTCTAATTGTAGAATGGCTTTTCACATAAAAAATTTTATCCTTAAAACACGCACATTTGTATAATTTGATGCACTGAAGATGGATTGCTTAGGTAATCCGAAATATTTTCAAAATAAATTATTTTAATGTGGAAAGTAACCCCCGGTGTAATAATTATTGTCCGTAACCTTAAAAAAAAAAACAATATTTTATTAATAATTTAAAATTTTTTTCCGTATAACATATAGTTTACCGGTTAAGTAAATGGCCGCCTTTTTCACCTCCTTGTCATTCTGTGGCATCGGTTTTTTTTTTTTTTTTTTGGGATATCTGGTTCTGGCTTAAGATTTTTTTAACTTTCAAGTCATACGAGTTTAAAAAAAAAATTTTCTTGCTGTCTGAATCAATGCCTTATGTAGTCAAATTTATTTTATTTTTATTATTAAATTAACAGCACATCAAAAAATATTACATTATTAATTTTTAAATTGCCTGTAATATTACCTTGTGTAATATATTGGTTAGATTTAAAAAAAATCTGGTGTGACTGGCGCACAGCACACAACTTTCTCTTACCCTTCGGTAAGAGAAAGTTGCGCACCGTGCTTGTCACAACAGATTTTTTGTGTCGAGATATATTTAGTTTCCCATAGCACCTTAGTTTCAAACTTGCATTTTAAATGTTGACTGCTTGAAATAAACTATCGTTATTTTTCAAAATTTTAATCTCATATTTGGACATTTTATACACAATAGAGAATCCTAATTAAATACAAAATATTATAAGAATTGGAAAAAAATTTTTAAATGCATAAAAAGTTCCAAAGGGGATCCCCTTTTGAATCGAAATTTACATACAAATCCCTATAGGAAATTAACATTGGCCCAATGGGAGGATAAGGTGGAAAGTTTAAAACGTGTAGAAAGTGAGAAGATAGTTTTGTGAGAGAGAGAGATATATGTTTTCTCCGAAACAATTACAGGCAGAAATAAAATAAAAATAAATGAGAATTTAAATAATAATTGATTTTTAATCTAATAAAAAGAAAAAGATTTAAATTCTGTTACCATGGCAACCATTTCTCCTATCTCTCCTATGAAATATCATCAATGGACAATATGGCGGCTACCTGGCATTTGAGCCTTATGGTAGGTAGCCGCCATATTGTCCAATATCTTTCTCTTGATGGTACAAGAGTAAAGTGGTCTTGAGAAGATTTCAACGGCAAAATGAAAATATACATTTTAAAGAGCATCTAAAAAATAGTTGATTTAAAAATTTAAAAAAATCCTAAAAAGTACTAGTACTTTTTGGCAGATTTTGTTCAAAAACTTATTTTGAGTGTCTGGGAAGTAGGGCTGGACGGTAAACCGGTTTACCGGTAAAAACCGGTAAAAATTTTTTACCGAAAACGCGGTGACGAACCTCTAATTCGGTAAAAACCGGTTTTTTTTCGAAAGTCGGTAAAAACTTATTTTTTCGGACGGTAAAAAATTTTGGTTCCGCGAAAAACAAAAATGTTCCGCGGCGGCAAACTTTGGTTCCGCGGGCGGCAAAAAATTGGCGTCTCTAAAAAAAAGGTAAAATATTTTTTCGGACGGGGAAAAATTTTGGTTCCGCGAAAAAAAAAAATGTGCCGCGGCGGCAAATTTCTGTTCCGCGGACGGCAAAAAAATTGGCGTCTCTAAAAAAAAGGTGAAATATTTTCTCGGACGAACGGCAAAAAAAAAATTGGCGTCTCTAAAAAAAAGGTAAAATATTTTTTCGGACGGGAAAAAATTTTGGTTCCGCGAAAAAAAATGCTCCGCGGCGGCAAACTTTGGTTCCGCGGCGGCAAAACTTTGGTTCCGCGGGCGGTAAAAAATTTTTACCGACTTTCGAGAAAAACCGGTTTTTTTTCATTATCGAGGTCGGTAATGAAAATCCATTACCGTCCAGCCCTACTGGGAAGGTACCTAAGTTAAATATAAAATTTCAATCCGGTAGCTCAATTCCTTCATGCTAAAAATCGTTACAGACACACACACACATACAGCGACAGACACACACACATACACAGACATACAGCACACACACAGAGACATACAGACAGACACACACACACACACAGACCAATTTGCGGGACCTGCTTGTTTGGAATCAGGGGACCTCAAAACATGTATATCCATCAAAATCTCGACATCGAATTTTTGACATGATCGCAATGGGTCGTTTTGATAACTTAACTACCCCAACATTAAAATAGCCTCTCTAGGGAGGCTATTTTAATGTTGGGGTAGGTAAGTTATCAAAACGACCCATACTCTCTCTCTATATATTTCATATTTAGGGTAAGAGAAAGTAAAAAAAAAACGAGTTTATAATTACGACCATGATTTTTTTTTAAAACAAGCGTACATACTGAATCATGGATTTTTTTATCTACTCCAACTTTTCTAATTGTTGCACTTGACAATCCGTCATACCAAAACCATTCATTATTAAATTTGAAAGCCGCATAAAAATGTCTTATGCTACGAGAGTTTAAAGTAAAGCCGATCATTTCCCATTCCTCTTCACCGATTGAATAGATGTCGGGAAAATCGTTAAAATCTGAAATATCTGTCCCACGATATGCCAAAAATAAAAATGGTGGATCCCTTGAAAATGTTATTTGTTTTTGTCCTTCTTTTTTACAAATAGAACATTTTTTTGGATAGATGCCTGTTAAATTTTGAATTTCTTCCTTTTTTAACAACCAAATATCACCTGGAAGAATACTTTCACTATTGTTATTTTGACAAGATCTTTGACAATAAATAATTTTAAACCTAACAAATAAATCGGAAATTTTTACTAAAAAATAATCAACTTCGGACCCAAAAAAATCTATTGTGTTGCCAACACTAGCCAAATTCAAGAAAAGTTTGTTCCATAATAGTTTTGCACGAGAGATATCATTTTTTTCAATTTGGTCCAAAACAAGTAAAATATTTTTAGATAATTCGCACCCCATATTTTTTTGATCTGTCAGATAATTTCTGATATTAAATTTAGTTGCCAAGAAGTAAAGGAAAAATAATCCATTATCTATTGTACACGTATTAATTAACTTTATTTGTTCTTGTTTCTCTAATGCAGACCCGCCCCATCTAATTTCTACATTTAAAATTTTTTCCGTTACAAAATTTGATTTTTTTACAATTTTTTTGCCCCATACTTCTTCAGCTAATTCGTCGGATATTTTGCTAATTTTTTTTGGAGTTTCTTCTTCCAAATCTTTATTTCCCTTATAGTGGCCCTTTCTTTTAGAATTTTTCCCTTTTCGAATTAAATCTAAATTATCCTTAAATGGAATAATCCTAGCTTTAATGTTATCTTCTAGGATAGCAATTAACCTCCCTGGTTTTTTATGTAATTCTCCTTGAATAATATGGCATTTCAATTGTTTGAACCAACTCTCGACAGGCCCATTCGTCAAAGTAAATTCTTTTTTCTCTACGTATTCTAATTCAAATTTTGAAATCATTGGCAAAAAGGGAATATATTCTAATAAAATTAAATCAATAATAGAATTATTGTAAAATTCATTTAAATCCCTACAATCATTTTCCTCTATATTCTTACACAAATTTTCATCTAATCTTTTAAAAAAATAATAAAATGGAGAACCCTTTTTTAATTGTTTTATACTAGAATTTTCTTCTTTTTCTATTTCCTCACTGTCCGTTAGACTTTCTTCTTCATCTAGAGCAGCATTAAGAAATATTATATTTAAATCAGTTCCAATATCTTTGTAAAGATATTTAGACCTATGGATGCGAATGCCAGCTATTATAATAGACCTTGCTTGTTCAAAATTTCTACTATTTGTGACGGATGAAAAAAGGTTTCTTGCTATTTTTATATTATTTTTTTCTAAATTTAAATTACACAACCTATTAATAAAAGCCTTTGTTGAATGTGACCTACAAATATTAATTATTACTTCAGGCTTTTTGATGTTAGTTTTGCCCTCTAAACTGGCCCAAAAAATATCTAAGTAGTTATTTAAGTTTAGCCCATTGAATGCTCTACACACAGCGTGCATATTTGCGAAACTAAAATCCACAACCACATGAGCCACGGAAGGCCTTTTGTTAAACAAAAGAAAAAACCGGTGTAAAAATAGTTCCAAACAATATGTAATAGCAGGTATAGTGTGCTCGCTGCTTAAAGCCTCAAGCACAGCAATGGATGGGGATTTGCCATCGGGATGTTTCACAACCAAAGCATAATAATAAGTTGGTTTTGTTACCCAATATGCTTTTCTTGTCAAAGATCCAGTGGCGTCGAAATACAAATATGCATTTTTTATTCTTTTTAAAATATTCAATTGATTTTTATTAAATAAAATTACCCGGAATGGGCTAAACCCCAAATCTTGCATATAATTTGGAATATTTTTTTTTGGCAAATTTTTAATCATGTTATCTTCTTCTATTTTTCTAAATAATATATCTAAAAAATCATCCGCGTGTAAATCAAATTTAGATTTGTATTGTGAAGAAATTTTTTGATAAACCGCTAAGCTCTTGGCCTCTGTGCGGTTGCCAGATTTTTTTTCTTCTTTAGATAATTCTAAAAATTTTTTTTGTCGAAATAATGATGGACTAATGTTTTCTAAATTTTTCCCTAATTCTTCCCTTGCAGGTTTTCTAGTATGCCTAGAGCTAGTTACCCCTTTCGTGTGCGAATATATTCCATCAATGATTATATCCAAAGGGATTATAAGATCATTTTCTAAAGGGAATTTATGAATAAAAAAGTTAACTTTTATAGAACAAGTTTTAAATTTGCATTTAGCAAAGGCCTTAAAAAAAATGCAATTTTTTTTTCGTTGGCCTTTTTTACAAAGTGCCTGTAAAAAACTAAAACGCAACATTTGTTAAGTTGATTCTCAAACAAAATTTTAATTAAAAGATCAGACCAATAAGGTTTTAAGCTACCGGTATTTTCTAAAAATAATTTATTGTATATTTTCCTGGATAAATTTATTTTAAAATTTCCTGTTTTGGTAATAGAATAACCTGACGAATCAGTTTCGGAAGAAGTTTCATGAATATTTTCAACTTCCTTACTAAAAAGGCCCGGTTTGCAAAACGCACAAACAAATGTGGGTGCAGATGAAAGCTTTTTAGTATCAATTTTTAAACAATCCCCGTGGTACCATTCGTTGCAAAGGTCACAACAGATCATTTCTTGGCCTGGTGAATACACCTTTCTGCAAATGCAATAAGTTTCAGGCTCCACCGCTTTTGAAAACTCTTCAAGCTCCGGCTGGCCCAGTGAATGTTGGCTATACGCCGGGGAATTGCCTTTATCCTCATCATTTGACTCATTAAAAAATAAAACCCCTGTCATTTCTAAATATATGTAATTAATATCCCCCCCCAATCTTATAAAACAATTCTTTGTTGATTTCTTCCCGTTTTCCATCGATATCGATGAAAAAAGTTTCGTCAAAACAAATTTTTTTCGAGTCTAAATATTCCAAAGAATTTATTTTATATTTTATTTTGCCGTCACGATAGGGGAGGTAAATGGATAATTTTTCCGATTCAGGAGATTCAATATTACTAAATTTAGGAATTAAAAAAGAATTGTTTTTATCATAATTGGTCAATTTAATTTTAATATTTTTATCAAATTTTGATAAAGTTTTGGTTCCTCTTGAGGGAAGTGGATCCGAACAAATTGGACATGAATCAAAAAAATAATTTCTTTCAATATTATCTTGTAACGAATCTTCGCACCCCAGAATTTCTATGGTTATAACAAATTTTTCTATTTTAGATTCATTTACGATACCGCATTTGTTGCAAGAAAATTTGGTATTGAAATAACCGTCTTCAAGGTAATTTAGTTTATTAAAAGAAGAAATGCCTTCTTGGTCGATTGTTGCATTATTAAAGTTAATCAAAGAATTAAACAAATCTTTGTTTTTAAGAAAACAATTATAGACGCGATTTCTGTTGATAAAATTATTTGATATGCCTAAAGAACCCAAAACCTGTACCCAAAAGCCCTCTGTTTGCCTTGGGCCAGGAATACATTCAGGCAACCCCAATAATTTAATTGCTTTAAATAAATTATCTTTTGATAAATTTGCTTTTACAAAAGGCATGATTAATCTAAAAAGTAGGGAAAATAAAAATAAAAAAAAAATTAAATAAGTGAAAAATTATTTACAAATCTCTCAAGAATAGTAAATGCAAAATTGACTTACTCAGTTTTGATGATCTAATGGTCCAAGAGGGTTAACGTTGTAACGTTATATCCTGGGGTAAATAAAGATTTTGGGTTCAATTCCCGGGGGGATGTTTGGACTCACCAATATAGACTTGTTAAAGATAAAAAAGATAATATTTAATGTCCCGCAGAACGTCCGGGCAGCGTTTATATATCGAGAGCAAACCCCCTCTCTCACTTTCTCTGTCTTTTTTCCAAGGGAGGGAGCGAAGATGACATCACGTGAGAGATACATGTCTTCTTTCAAATTTTCCCAAAAATGTAAATAAAGCATTACTTTGGGGTGGGGGGTTTCCAAGTGGCAACCTCAACTTAATTCGTTTATTGCCTTTTGGAAAATGAAAATAAAGAGTTACTTTGGGCTGGGGGTTTCCAAGTGACCTCCTCATTTTATACATTTATTACCTTTTCCAGGCTTTGGCGGTGAACAATTGCATTTTGTGTGCGAATTATATTTTTCCTTTTCTTTATTTTGACTTATTTTTTTGGGTTAGGATGAGGGCATGATACTGACCTTGCATCTTCCCGGCATTTCATTTGAAAGGGGGGTAATATGAAGGGCTCTAGCAAATTAATTTGAGGAAAAAAATTAATTGTTCTTTAACACAATGATAACTAATTAAATTATCTATTAGATAATTTGAGAGCGAATTTTTTAAAAATATCTTTTATTTAATGTGATTAATCTTTTTTTTTTTTTTTTTTTTTTTTTTTTGAAATTTGAAATTCAAAAAAAGTAAAAAGGGTTCATAACATTGGGCACGGATGACCCACTAGCGTAACGTTTTTTAGCTGGGCCCTCCCCGCAACTTTTTTTTCGGGCCCCATTCAGTGGCGTAACGTTTTTTAGCTCCCCCCCCCCGCAACCTTTATTTCGGGCCCTATTATTAGACGATACAAAAAATATTTTTTAAATAACGTATTTCCCTGAGCCCCTGAGGGCCCGGGTGGGCCCTCAAAAAGAAATTTTCATTAAATTTTTTACCGTTTTTATCGAGCCCTCTCAAAGAGAAATTTTCATTATTTTTTTTTTTTATCTAAATTCGTCCGTTTTTATCGGAGCCCTGAGGAGATACAGTTTTTTAGCCCGGCGTGGGCCCCCCAAGGTCCGGAGCCCCCCGCATCGCGGGGTCTACGGGGGCGTACGTTACGCCACTGGATTGACCCCAATGCCATTCAATTATGAATTAATTGTAGAATAAATAGAAAAATTTCCAAAGAGATTCTATGTTTATTATAATAAATATGATAGTTCTTTCCATGATCCGTTAACTCATACAAGACAATTTTCAAAAATTTTTTTTTGCTCTTAATCACTTCGGAAACGGATTGACCCCAATGCCATTCAATTATGAATTAATTAGAGAATAAATATAAAAAGTTTCACAGATATTCTATGTTTAGTTAATAAATTATAGCCATTTCAAAGAAATCTAACCTACAAATGTCAATTTTTAATTAATAATTTTTTTTTTGCCCTTAATCACTTCGGAAACGGATTGACCCCAATGCCATTCAATTATGTATTAATTAGAGAATAAATATAAAAAGTTTCACAGATATTCTATGTTTAGTTAATAAATTATAGCCATTTCAAAGAAATCTAACCTACAAATGTCAATTTTTAATTAATAATTTTTTTTTCACCTTAATCACTTCGGAAACGGATTGACCCCAATGCCATTCAATTATGAATTAATTAGTAGAATAAATAGAAAAATTTCCAAAGAGATTCTATGTTTATTATATTAAATATGATAATTTTTCTTTCCATGATCCGTTATACTCATACAAGACATTTTCAAAAATAATTTTTTTTGCTCTTAATCACTTCGGAAACGGATTGACCCCAATGCCATTCAATTATGAATTAATTAGAGAATAAATATAAAAAGTTTCACAGATATTCTATGTTTAGTTAATAAATTATAGCCATTTCAAAGAAATCTAACCTACAAATGTCAATTTTTAATTAATAATTTTTTTTTTGCACCTTAATCACTTCGGAAACGGATTGACCCCAATGCCATTCAATTATGAATTAATTAGAGAATAAATATAAAAAGTTTCACAGATATTCTATGTTTAGTTAATAAATTATAGCCATTTCAAAGAAATCTAACCTACAAATGTCAATTTTTAATTAATAATTTTTTTTTCACCTTAATCACTTCGGAAACGGATTGACCCCAATGCCATTCAATTATGTATTAATTAGAGAATAAATATAAAAAGTTTCACAGATATTCTATGTTTAGTTAATAAATTATAGCCATTTCAAAGAAATCTAACCTACAAATGTCAATTTTTAATTAATAATTTTTTTTTTGCCCTTAATCACTTCGGAAACGGATTGACCCCAATGCCATTCAATTATGAATTAATTAGAGAATAAATATAAAAAGTTTCACAGATATTCTATGTTTAGTTAATAAATTATAGCCATTTCAAAGAAATCTAACCTACAAATGTCAATTTTTAATTAATAATTTTTTTTTCCCCTTAATCACTTCGGAAACGGATTGACCCCAATGCCATTCAATTATGAATTAATTAGAGAATAAATAGAAAAATTTCCAAAGAGATTCTATGTTTATTATATTAAATATGATAATTTTTCTTTCCATGATCCGTTATACTCATACAAGACATTTTCAAAAATTTTTTTTTGCTCTTAATCACTTCGGAAACGGATTGACCCCAATGCCATTCAATTATGAATTAATTAGAGAATAAATATAAAAAGTTTCACAGATATTCTATGTTTAGTTAATAAATTATAGCCATTTCAAAGAAATCTAACCTACAAATGTCAATTTTTAATTAATAATTTTTTTTTGCCCTTAATCACTTCGGAAACGGATTGACCCCAATGCCATTCAATTATGAATTAATTAGAGAATAAATATAAAAAGTTTCACAGATATTCTATGTTTAGTTAATAAATTATAGCCATTTCAAAGAAATCTAACCTACAAATGTCAATTTTTAATTAATAATTTTTTTTTTCCCCTTAATCACTTCGGAAACGGATTGACCCCAATGCCATTCAATTATGTATTAATTAGAGAATAAATATAAAAAGTTTCACAGATATTCTATGTTTAGTTAATAAATTATAGCCATTTCAAAGAAATCTAACCTACAAATGTCAATTTTTAATTAATAATTTTTTTTTGCTCCTTAATCACTTCGGAAACGGATTGACCCCAATGCCATTCAATTATGAATTAATTAGAGAATAAATATAAAAAGTTTCACAGATATTCTATGTTTAGTTAATAAATTATAGCCATTTCAAAGAAATCTAACCTACAAATGTCAATTTTTAATTAATAATTTTTTTTTTGCACCTTAATCACTTCGGAAACGGATTGACCCCAATGCCATTCAATTATGTATTAATTAGAGAATAAATATAAAAAGTTTCACAGATATTCTATGTTTAGTTAATAAATTATAGCCATTTCAAAGAAATCTAACCTACAAATGTCAATTTTTAATTAATAATTTTTTTTGCACCTTAATCACTTCGGAAACGGATTGACCCCAATGCCATTCAATTATGTATTAATTAGAGAATAAATATAAAAAGTTTCACAGATATTCTATGTTTAGTTAATAAATTATAGCCATTTCAAAGAAATCTAACCTACAAATGTCAATTTTTAATTAATAATTTTTTTTTTCCCCTTAATCACTTCGGAAACGGATTGACCCCAATGCCATTCAATTATGTATTAATTAGAGAATAAATATAAAAAGTTTCACAGATATTCTATGTTTAGTTAATAAATTATAGCCATTTCAAAGAAATCTAACCTACAAATGTCAATTTTTAATTAATAATTTTTTTTTCACCTTAATCACTTCGGAAACGGATTGACCCCAATGCCATTCAATTATGTATTAATTAGAGAATAAATAGAAAAATTTCCAAAGAGATTCTATGTTTATTATATTAAATATGATAATTTTTCTTTCCATGATCCGTTATACTCATACAAGACATTTTCAAAAATTTTTTTTTGCTCTTAATCACTTCGGAAACGGATTGACCCCAATGCCATTCAATTATGAATTAATTAGAGAATAAATATAAAAAATTTCACAGATATTCTATGTTTAGTTAATAAATTATAGCCATTTCAAAGAAATCTAACCTACAAATGTCAATTTTTAATTAATAATTTTTTTTTTGCACCTTAATCACTTCGGAAACGGATTGACCCCAATGCCATTCAATTATGTATTAATTAGAGAATAAATATAAAAAGTTTCACAGATATTCTATGTTTAGTTAATAAATTATAGCCATTTCAAAGAAATCTAACCTACAAATGTCAATTTTTAATTAATAATTTTTTTTTCACCTTAATCACTTCGGAAACGGATTGACCCCAATGCCATTCAATTATGTATTAATTAGAGAATAAATAGAAAAATTTCCAAAGAGATTCTATGTTTATTATATTAAATATGATAATTTTTCTTTCCATGATCCGTTATACTCATACAAGACATTTTCAAAAATTTTTTTTTGCTCTTAATCACTTCGGAAACGGATTGACCCCAATGCCATTCAATTATGAATTAATTAGAGAATAAATATAAAAAGTTTCACAGATATTCTATGTTTAGTTAATAAATTATAGCCATTTCAAAGAAATCTAACCTACAAATGTCAATTTTTAATTAATAATTTTTTTTTTGCCCTTAATCACTTCGGAAACGGATTGACCCCAATGCCATTCAATTATGTATTAATTAGAGAATAAATATAAAAAGTTTCACAGATATTCTATGTTTAGTTAATAAATTATAGCCATTTCAAAGAAATCTAACCTACAAATGTCAATTTTTAATTAATAATTTTTTTTTGCACCTTAATCACTTCGGAAACGGATTGACCCCAATGCCATTCAATTATGAATTAATTAGAGAATAAATATAAAAAGTTTCACAGATATTCTATGTTTAGTTAATAAATTATAGCCATTTCAAAGAAATCTAACCTACAAATGTCAATTTTTAATTAATAATTTTTTTTTCACCTTAATCACTTCGGAAACGGATTGACCCCAATGCCATTCAATTATGTATTAATTAGAGAATAAATATAAAAAGTTTCACAGATATTCTATGTTTAGTTAATAAATTATAGCCATTTCAAAGAAATCTAACCTACAAATGTCAATTTTTAATTAATAATTTTTTTTTCACCTTAATCACTTCGGAAACGGATTGACCCCAATGCCATTCAATTATGAATTAATTGTAGAATAAATAGAAAAATTTCCAAAGAGATTCTATGTTTAGTTATATTAAATATGATAATTTTTCTTTCCATGATCCGTTATACTCATACAAGACATTTTCAAAAATTTTTTTTTGCTCTTAATCACTTCGGAAACGGATTGACCCCAATGCCATTCAATTATGAATTAATTAGAGAATAAATATAAAAAATTTCACAGATATTCTATGTTTAGTTAATAAATTATAGCCATTTCAAAGAAATCTAACCTACAAATGTCAATTTTTAATTAATAATTTTTTTTTGCCCTTAATCACTTCGGAAACGGATTGACTAATGCCATTCAATTATGAATTAATTGGAGAATAAATATAAAAATT